>WWET01005323.1:70610-81794 GCA_011038615.1 Limnodynastes dumerilii
TAGGGAAAAAGTATCCTTCAAGTACGCAAAAGCAAGGAGGTCTCCCCCTCGCACCAGCTGGTGGACCCTGTTGAGTCCCACCTCCCCCCACCTGGAGAAGATACTCAGAGGTAGACCTAAAAGAAAATCAGTGTTGCTTGTGTGGGGTAAGTGGAGAGAGGTGCAAGGAAATAGTTGTTTTTTGCGGAGGTGGGGAGGTTGGCTTGATATAAATGAAGAGGGTGTTTGGTAAGGGTTACCCCAAAATGCTTAAACTGAGTAGGATGCCATTTAAATGGAAAGGCCTCTTTGAGGTTTTATGACATAGATGGATTTAGATTTGCATTCAGAGCAATTGATTTATCAAAATTTATTTTGAAGTTTGACAGCACACTGAAGTGATCAAACTCTTGCATGAGGCAGGGGAGGGATAGGAGTGTGTTTGTTATAGTAGCTAGGAGGTCGTCTGCAAATAATGCTAGTTTAAATTCTAAATCCTGTACCTTAATGCCTTGAATGTCTGGATTTTTCTGAATGGAACAAGCTAAGGCCTTAATGCATAGAATAAATATTACTGTAGAAAGAGGGCAGCCTTGTCTTTTTCCATTTGTGATGTGAAATGATTAAAAAAACCTCCATTAATACGTACTTGGGAAGATGGGTTTTGATAGAGAGCAAAAATTCTGTGTAAACAGGTCGGTCCCATTAGAAAAAGCCAATCGACCTGGTCAAATGCCTTTTCGGCATCAGTAGACAGGAAGATCGACTGGGGGAAGCCAGTCGAGACTTGAGGAAGAAGAGCTATGACTTTAGTGGTATTGTCCCTGGCCTCACGGCCCGGGACAAAGCCCGCCTGGTCATTGTGGATAATATAGGGTAGGAAAGGCTGCAGTCTGCCGGCAAGGAGCTTTGCGTAGAGTTTTAAATCTACATTTAGCAACGAGATCAGTTTGTAGCTTGCACGAATATCGAGGTCTTTGCCATCTTTAGGAATAACTGTAATGTGGGCCGCAAGTCATTGGTGGGAAAATTTGGTTGCATCTGTGATACTATTAAAGGTCTAGATCATAAGGACAATAAAGTGTTCTTTATAGGCCTTGTAGTATGAGATACGGAACCTGTCTGGGCTGGGGCTTTTACCGTTTGGGGATGATTTCATGGCTGATTTTAATTCTTAGAAAGTAAAGGGGGATTCCAGAGGGGCCACCACATTGTTTGGGAGTTTAGGGAAGTCACATTTCGTAAGGTAGTCACGGATCTGGCTAGCCCTATCGGAGGAGGATGAAGAGTAGTGTTGGGATTGGAGATTGTGTAAGTCTGAGTAATAACTGTGGAAGGTTGATGCTATTTGAGTATCTAAATCTAGAATTTGTCCATTATTATTTTTAATAGATGTGATAAAGATCTGGGCTCTCTTTGCCCACAAAGCATTCGCCAACATCCTGCTTGGCCTGTTTCCCCATCGATAATATCTGTTCTTGCATCTCAGAACCGCACACTTGTTCTGAAGGTCCAACAGGTCCTTAATGGACTTCCAAGCTTCCGATAATTCAGCAAGGGCATCGGGGGAGAGGGACTGCTTGTGAAGGGCCTCCAGGGAGTGACTCTTACTGAGGAGTTTATCCCTGTGGGCTTCTCTTTGCCGTTTGAGGTGGGTCCCTAATTTTATGCAGTGACCTTGGAGGACACATTTATGGGCCTCCCATAATGTCAGTTTAGAGACTTCCCGAATATCAGTGCAACATAATTCAGGATCTCTTTTTCCAGCTGGGAGCGAGTCACTGAGTCCTAGAGCATCGACTCATTGAATCTCCAGGTCCAGGCCCTGTGAGTCTCTATCTGGAGTGTAAGTTTTAGGTATATCGGGGTGTGATCTGACCAGATAATGTTATCCACCTTGGCTTCCAATATATTGTGTAAGTATGTGTGGTTGATGAAAAAGTAATCTATTCTTGAGTATGTCTGATGTATGTGTGAGAAATAAGAGTAGTCTCTGTCAGTGGGGTGTAGGGTTCTCCAGGTGTCCACCAGGTGGTGTTCGTGGAGAGCTCTCCTTACCTTTCTTGAACTTCACTGCGACCAGGAGGATGCCCTGGAGGAAGTGTCGATCAGGGGATTAAGAGGCCAGTTAAGATCTCAGGTGCCCTCGCTGAGGAGTTCAATATCTTCAAGGATCTGTGTAAGGAAGTTAGCTTGATTAATATTTGGAGAGTACACATTAATGAAAGTAAAGATTTGGTCATAGATCTTCCCCTTCACCAACAGACCCCTCCCCTCTCTCAAAACTACTGAATGGATATCGGACAAAAGGAGATGTCTAGAGAACAGTATTGCTACACCCCTTACTTTCTTGTGGGAGCAGTTACTATAGAAGGCAACTGGATAATGATAGCTTTTGATCAAAGGGGCGTTGGGGTTTTTAAAGTGGGTCTCTTGTAAGAAGGCCACGTCTATATGGTCTGAACAAAGAAAGCATATGAGAGTAGATCTTTTCTGTGGGGTATTGAGTCCCTTTACGTTTAAAGAATGTAGTTGGAGGTGAACTGGTGTGGGCTTAGTCATCTTGGTGGTTTATGGGGATGAGAAAGCTTATTCCCTGCGCTTGCTATATGGCCATGGTTGCCAGGTCTCTCGGGTTGGTTTGGGGGCAAGGAAGGGGAATGACACATGAGATAAGGAGGGTGGACAAAACACAAATGTAGCAAACGTGTTATATTCTAAACACATTGCAAAGTATAAGACCTCCACCGAGTGTTAAGCCCATAAAGATTGGATATGGAGATGGTGCCATATGTACCCAACCTGGTGGGAAAGGCAGGCACTCAAACTTTCAATTCGCTTAAGCCTTTACAGCTTTATCAGGGTTACTAACAGAACAGACGTCAAACTAAACATCAACTAAGATTAATATGAGAATAACTACAACTGGGACCCAGTTCATGATTAGGGATTCCCTGTGACCACGTAACGCTAGGTTCTGAGTTGCCATAAATTTTATGCAATGCAGAATTCAGTGCAAAACATCTCGCCAGCTTTGTTTTGCTGATGCTATTTGATTTTGAAGATCTATGTCAATAATCCCTCAATTCTCTAAAATATTTCTCTCCATTTCTTTCCACTGGGTGAAACAGCAGCGATGATTGTTACAGTTTTCATGTCTTCCAATCCTTTCTGATTCTTTCCAGTTAGTGAACCCATTTTACAGTTCCAGTGAAGATTTATTTTCACTTCTGGAAAATAGTAAACAGCAAAAACAAAAGGCTGCTTTTTTCCTGGTTAATAGACCAGCCATGTGCGCCACACTTCTCCATATCCATTTCCTAACTTCCTTTTGAACCAGCTTTTTGTTAATTGATCGATTTTGTATTGGAAGAAATGGGCCATCACTGTTTTGGAAATACTTAGAGCCCATTCTTCTCATTTCAATTCTAAGTGCATCTGATAAAATGACTTTTTTGGATGTTATGACAGCGATTAATTTTCTCCTACCCTTCACAAAGCTTTAATCCATCTACCTGTACTTCTGACTCATCACAGAGCTGCACTTCTGACTCATTACAGATTGTTAACTGTACTTCTGACTCATCACAGAGTGTTGTTAACTGTACTTCTGACAAATCATCACACACTGTGCTTCAGGCTCATTATCACAGCCTGTTAAATCAAACACAGAATTACTGTCGGGATAGTCTACACTAGCGGATGCATTTGCTGCAGAGGAATTGCCTGCTTTTTGCTTTTCTATAAAGGACTTCATAAATATACTTGACTTTTTAGCCTCTTTTTCCTTTTCTTCCAAAATTCTGCTCCACTATGCATCTTCTTTGGAAACTGTTTCATGCTTGACTTCCTAGTTTTTAAGGATAAATTATAATTGGCATAATTGAGCACATATAAGAATATTCTATACCTTATATTACCAACATTGGGCTGGATCCAGAACTATGTCCGTCTTCCATAGACGGACGTAATTCAATGAACAATAGCTACTGCGCATATACGCAATCTACGTATCGAAACGATATGCAGATTACGTACAATAGCTACTATGCATGCGCAGTAGCTATTCATTGAATTACGTCCGTCTATGGAAGACGGACGTAGTTCTGGATCCGGCCCATTATCTATTTATAAATGTAAGCTATCATCCTTATTTAAATATTTTATGTTATTTAACTTAAAAGAAAAAAAAACTGTGTAAAGGACAGAGTAGGGGAGTTACAATAGGAAGTATTGTTATTTGCATAATGCATTACTATGAAAGAATGAAGATGTATTACATTGCAGATGCAACATCAATATTGTGAACAAAAAAAATATTAAAAAAAATATATATATATATATATGTCACCCATACATGGGTAAGGTATAAAGTCATTTTGTGTGCAGTGAAGACACTCAAAAGGGAGCAGGCTTGCCATGAGATACTTAAGTCCATCCTATAATCCTAAGTGTTTTAGCTAAGGGCTTTGTACTGGATCCAGACTCCCACCCGCTTTCCATACACGCGTCTGTCTGACAGAGTGAGCGCCCCCGTCACTCCCCTCATTTGTACCAGCTTTACGGCAGCTTATGTTGCCATAAGCCTGAATTAACTAAAGCGTGTGGCTTAGCGGTCCATACAAGTGCTGATCAGAACCAGTGTGGGATTGCCACGCTCTCTTTAGTGGGCGGAGGGGAAGCACAACTTCAAAGCAGGGGGAAGCACAAAGTTCTGTACAATGCTTCAGAAGCTAGTGTTACCATCATAATACTGGCGTAATATCTGTAGGGCGCATATGCCCTCCAGTCAAGTCTGGCCACTTACGTACTTTGAATGCGTTAGTAGCCTGACGTTCTCAGGCCTTTGTTAGGGACTTGTAACTGGACGGTCACATTTGAAATTTATGACTGTCCTGTTACAACTCTTTGACAATGGGCCAGATCCAGAACGCAATCTACGTATAGAAACGATTACGTACAATAGCTACTATGCATGCGCAGTAGCTACTGTTTATTGAACTACGTCCGTCAATGGAAGGCGGACGTAGTTCTGGATCCGGCCCCATGTCTTCAGCCACTAAATGCATAGGAGCAGCGACGGTGTACATTGACCCGCGTTCTCCTTAGCTACACCACCTGGACAATCAATCAGAGATAGACTAGGATGCTGAATGACTCATATAAACGGTGGTATAACTGGCAGAGACCCATGTCTCACTGTTACATGATTGATGTTTCCTTGTTGCATAATTTCATTTTTTAAGACTGTAATTGTCAATAATTTAGTATTGGTTCGTTCCTTAAACACTGCTACCTCCAATGTCCATGGCAAAGGAGGGCGCACCCCGTTTTTGGAGCCTAAATAAAAATAAAAAAAATAATTTAAATGTATTTTTTATCTATTATTTTTAACATTATTTAATTAAAGGGGGATCAGGGGATGTAACACTGAACTTTCCTTTTCTGTCCCTCCGGCGGTCCCTCCAGCAGTTTCAGGCTCTCTCCCCGCCGCTGTTACATCCCCTGTATAAGACGCACCTGATTTTTTAGACCTATTTTTTGTCTAAAAAAGGTGCGTCTTATAAATGGGGAAATACGGTATATAGAAAATGTGTTTCTCATATAGTATATTCCAGCATCCATTATTAATCAATCAATAAAGAAATATATACCATACCAACATCATATAAATAGAAACACAACAGCCATGCCAACAATAGACATGGTGACCACCACACAGTAAACAGAATAGTGATTGAGTATATTCTTTTAATCATGATTCAGTGCACACAGAATACCTTGTATTTACACAACAATACACTTTACAATACAAAAATGCATTATAATTAGTTCTAACAATAATGTAAATAAATAGATAGTGTATTTTTTTTGTTTTGTGTGTGTATACAAATTTTGATAATGAGGATGGTCAGTTTATTCTACATTATTGTATTTTATACATAATTGTATTTTACATAATGCTGCTTCTAATTATGTAACAATTATAAAGGGGTATCTCATGCTAATTAACCAAGAAAAGCAATGTACAAAAACAAGAAAAAGAAACACAGCAAAATTATGCTTGTGATAGAAATACAATAATGTAAACCATTGCTTCACTCACCTGTAGTCTGGGACCCATAACAGTTTCCAGGTCTCCTCTAATGAGCACAAGTGTGCTCTGCTCATTACCGACTGACATATGTGTAAAGATCCAAAGGTGGAACTCAATATACTGTATTATATTAATTGTATTTACCCAGTTTTGAAGAGAGGCATGCACTGGAGCACCTACTCCTTATTACTTTTCCATATAAATATAAACACACAAAAATATATAACAAAAAATTGTTTATTGGACTTACCTTCGATGCTTTCAAAATCATACAACAATGCAGCAAGTCGCCCAATTTGCTGTTGGTTTTTCTGTTTTTGAACTTGCTAGGACAAAAACAGTGATGATTAGTTGCAGACAATTTAAAAGGACTTGTACAATACATGTTTGAAGTGAAAGCATCCTAACTAATACCAAACAGTGGGCCAGTCGAATCCAGAAGGACAGAGGCAGCCGTTCATAAGTCCTTTCCTATTGTTCGTACGTTATGCTGTGTCGCATCATTTGTGTTTGGATTTCCAGCCTACTAATAAAAAAGTGGCTTTTCACAAATAACCAAAAACAGTTTATTGGACCTACGATGCTTTCAGAGTCACGCGAGAATGCTGCAAGTCGCTATTGGTTCTTCTGTTTTTGAATTTGCTAGGAGAAAAACATTGATGATTTGTCGCAGACAATTTAAAAGGACTTGTACAATAGATTTTGCATGAAGACTTTCAGTGGTCAGTGTCCTCCAATACCCCAAATAAAGACACGGACACCAGATTGCAGTTTAAAAGGGTACATGGTTTTATTGAAATGAGGGCCAATTGGAATTGAATGTCCTGGACTATAAAATTTAGATAAGTAGTGTTGGTGGCCCAATAGCAGATGGAGGGTTCAGACTAATATCCCCCAAGCCCAACCAAGAAAGTTCAACACCAACATAGAAAGGCCAAAAGGCGCCCCTTCAATACCGGTCCTCCAGCAAGATCACATAACTCTTCCCGTTCACACTGCCACACCAGCACCTGGAAGGTGGCAGCTCCTATAGGACTCCACCAGTTGGATATTATGTCCTCGCAACGATCACGGGTGATGTTGTTGCCAGACCGGTCCCCTCACCCTCCCCCCAACATACCCATGTGCCAACAAACCCCCATAGTTGCTGACCGTCCATTGCTATCGCCACCCGAAGGTACCTGCGGTAACTTTGCCGCCAACTAAATACTACCCAAAGCCCCCATCAAATCCTTTACAAAAATATGGTTACCCTCAACTGCCAGGTGGTCCCCATCATTCCTAAACAGATGACTCTGTTTCATGCTTAATGTCCGGGTGCCGCACACTAGACCCCACCATTTTTGCGACAACATAATTCACTTTTTTGCGCTTTTTATCAATCTTGATGATGTCCATGGGTGCCAGTGTAGGCACGGTGTCATGTACGACCAGCAAAATTTTATCCTAGCAAAATGCTTTATCAAGCTTTCCATGTCCCGCCGCTTTGTTCGATCCAAGCCCCAACGGGAACGATCAACAAGGTCGTTCCCGCCGAGATGGACAATCATCGTCTCCGGAGCGCTGAAAACTGCAAAAGCCCTAGGCAAGAGATGGGAAAGTAGCTCCCACTTCCTTCATGCCTCTGAAACCTAACCACTCCACTCTATAGCCATCAAAAGCAGCCACTGCACATCCCCCTCAGTAAACAAAGGAGAGGCCCACAATTCAGGCCCTTCTATGCACGTGCCCGTGACCTGTAATAAGTCAAACAGAAGAATTCCCCATGATTAACTAAGTATAAAGCACAAGGAAACCATCAATTTTCAAACAGTTTGCAACAAATTATAATTACAACCCAGCTACCTTACTAACTGACCTGACTAATGCCTCTTACAGAATTCTAACAACTTACCCCCTTGCTGCAATTTTTACTTGACCAAAATTAATGCTGGGAATAGGGGAGGGAAAGGAAAGGAGGGGAGAGGGCAGCCCCACCCAAACCAACCTAACGGAAGATAACAACTCCTATAACCCTCCAAGGCAGCCATTGGGTCAAATCAGGAGCCTTACTGGGAGGATAAAAAGGAGAAAAGCCCACCGTGCCCCTGGAAGCTAAATGGCTAATCCTGGCTCGAGCTCGGGAACCACCCCCAACTTAGTTTATCTTACTTAATCCTAACATATTTTTTAAAAGCATTCGACTTCCACCGCCCTAGCGCCTTGATCTCATCTCTATGTAGTCACACCAATTCTGAACAAGTGGGTTCCATAACAGGAGGCGTTTAGACCCAAACCTGAGATGCATTTTTTAAAGACAAATTCAAACTGAAACTTTGTTAGCGGGCTCCCGTCGCTGTGGGCAAGCCATTTGTGGCCCTTAGGGGGCCCCCAGGATATATAGCGCCCAGCTAGGCTCACTGGGCATACCTGCTTATTTGAGTGCTGCTTTAAGAAGACCAAATGGCTGCGGCCAATCTGCTTGGTTTTGGATCTCTGTATCCTGCAGGCAACCAAATCCCCTTTAACTACCACGTTGCACTGCAGCAAACCTGAGTTGGTCGCTTTCTTCCCTGATGCAACCAATTCACTAACTCTGAATGTGCCAAAATAGGCCCAAGAGAAGGCAACCTGAAACAAGCTGCACTAAAATTCAATGAACATCACACCCGAGATGAAAGTGAGCAACCTTTCTAATAGCCCCAGGTCTATAGGCCTACGAATATCATCCGGCCGTCGCTGCAACTATGAATTAGAGAAAAGTGCGCGGCCCCAGACAGGTAAGAATCCATATTAGCCCTGGACCTGCCGCCACCAAAGCCAATGTAGTAATATGGTGTGCTCAGACCTCTACTGGAAGTTTCCGCCTGGTATCACACCCACTCATCCCACGCCCGTTTGTAGACCCGGAAGGTAGATGGAGCAAGGCGATTAGGCTGGCCTCACGATCTGCCAAAGCTGTGGAGGACATGACAAACTGTGAGCCCGAGCCCCTGGGGCCAGCTCCCTAAACCGGGACCATGAAAACCGTGACAGGGTGTCTGCTATTTTGTTCTCAATCCCAGGGACGTGCCTGGCCCTGAAGGTGATGTTGTTGAACCTTAAACATTTTAATACTAAGAATCTCAATAAATAAACGTATAGTGGGTGGGGATGGAGCCCTCTGCTTATTGATAGCCAGGACCAAGATTGTCACACAAAAACAAAATACTTCGAAGCTTGTGCACCTAAAGCTCAATCGCAACAATAATCGGGAAAAGCTCCAGGACCACCAAGTAAGCAGCGCCCCACCATTTTCCAGTCCTTGGGCCAGGGTGCAGCGCTCCAGACCCCTGGTAATAAGCCCTGAAACCTGATGCCCCTGCCGCATCCGTATAAAGCTGTACTTCCAGATTTGAGGCCACAGGTAATTGCCAAATTCGGACCCCAATAAAGTAATCCAAAAAGGGTGACCACACCTCCATGTCGCGAGAATACCACGCGACAGAGTGACGAAGTGATGGGACAGCCTAACCCCCCGCTGTAGCCAACTCCAAGCGTTGGCAGAAGACCCTCCCCATTGGGATTACCTTGCAAGCAAAGTTTAACAGCCATAGTAAGGAGTGGACCCTTTTGAGGATGACCTTCCGCCGCGCCTGCGCCTCCAAAAGAGCATCGTGAAGCCGCTTAACTTTGTCCGCTGGCAAGCAACACTCTCTGGCCCTTCTGTTTATCAGGCACTACCGGGACCCCAAATCTGGAAAACAACACCCTAGCCGAAAAGAGCGCTCTCTGACATGCATCAGACTCAGCTGGGCTGAGGAACAGAAAGTCGTCCAGGTAGTGAACAATGCAATCGTGCTTGCCCCCCACCTGTATGCACCAGTGAAGAAATGAACTAAACTTTTTGAAGAAGACGAAGGAGATGGCGCAGCCCATAGGCAGGCAGCAGTCCACAAAATAACCTTGCGGCAACCGGAACCCCATAAACCTAAAGGACTCCGGGTGCAGCAGCAGTAAACGGAAAGCGAACTCAGCTTTGCCATCAATGCGTCCCGACCACATGACTACACCATGACCAACGCCTCCTCGAAAGATTGGTAAACTACTATACAGCAAGCTGGATCAATGGCATCGTTCCCGGACACCCCCCCCCACCACCTCCGGGTGTGATAAGTGCTGTATTGGTCTAAATTTTCCTGGTGTCTTCTTAAGGACGACACCTACCAGTGAAATAACAAGATCCAGTATGGGAGGGGCGGTGAAGGGGCCTGCTATCTGACCTTTCTTGACCTCTTCCATTACCTTCTGGACCACCACACCTTCTAACTGGCTAGTAGATCTTAAATTCTTAGGTGAAACTGTACTAACTACGCCTGTAACTGGCAACCGAAAACCCTTAAGGGGTAGATGTCTAACCATTGCAACATAGCTTTTAAGTTAACTAGGGAGGGGGCCTTTTTGAGGATCTTTCTGGGCAGCTTAACCTCGCCAGGGAATTGCTGGCGACATTCATTCGTGGGGGTGATTCTCCCAGCATCGCATGCATGTGTGCAGGAATCTGCAAGCGTATCCCCTTGTGCATCTTGCACTATTGAACGCAAAGCACCTCCCTTTACCTGTGTTGGGTATGACATATTTGGCCTGGGGGGTGAGCTTCCGAAAGGACTGCTGATCACTACTGCCTGCCCCCCACTTGACTGATTCAGTGACCCTTGTCCAAATGTCGATTTCTTTTATTCCAAAATCAACACATTGGGTACTTTCCTGCTTTTTTCCTAAACTATTTGTCGTACGACCTCTAAGTGGCCCCCCTACAGTTTTCCTGGAGCTCCAAGATAAGGTGAAAGTAGCACCAAATCACCCGTGCTTCACCTGGTTGAAATTCCAGATAACATGCAGCAAAAGCAGCAAACCCTTCACTCTACCTAGCAAAGGCTTTAAAGGCCTCCTCGCCCATCCCCCTTTAGCTTCGGCCACTGTTAAGGCCTTTTTAGCCTCATCCGTGACGGCAAACATTTCTATAAATTTGCCTTTTTTTAATTCTGTCTTTAACAGAATCCCTAATTTTCCAAAATATCGCCATATTCTTGCACACCATGGCGGGGACCCAAAGCTTTGCTACTATCTTGGTCCACGTATCTGATTAA
>WWET01005324.1:0-14633 GCA_011038615.1 Limnodynastes dumerilii
GCTCGTAACTCTGAATCAGCCCCTAAATAACTATATCTGTTGGAATGTGTAACTTTTGCTGGCAATATATTGTGAATTTTATTTTAGAGGGATCTTTGTATACTCTCTGCTTTTAAAGCTTTTTAGATATCGATTAAATATCATTTGTTCTATGCACTGGTGTATGATTATTTTTTTATTTAGCCATTTGAAGTAATTCAATATTTTGAATCTATACCCCTATCAGCGCTGTCAAAACCACTTTGTCTTTTTTTGTATATATATCTTGAAGTGGAGGAGGTCCACTTCTATTGACAGCAGCTATTGGCGGTAGATCTGAAGCACCGACACAAAATCTTTTTTATTTGACTGATTATTCAATGACTAAGTTCACAACACAAATATTATTGTAACTGTAAAGATTTATATTTTGTTTTGTTGTTCTTTTAACCAAAAAAAGTGTTACACTAACCATTGTACATATGCAGTCTGACAGCTAATTATATCATTTCATTATTATGGCCCAAATCTAAAATTGCATTTTAAAAGAAACTCAGGTTTTGGCTCATGATTTTCATTTATATCTCTTGCATTTTAAAAATGATTTATGATAATTGACTCAACTTGACTAGATCGAGGTAAATACATTTCCTGTGAAACTCTTGTCTTGATGTTGTTTTTTGTTATATTGTACTCAATTAAGAAAGTATGCATTTTTAATAAAACATAACAAAAGTACTCTAAACTGCATAAAAAGATTAAAGTGAAGCATACTTTTGTGAATTAGAATGTTAATATAATGTAATATTTCTTCCAATGCTTTTCCAAATAAAATAATAAGTAGCTACAGGATATCATTACATATAAATCAAAAAGTCACGGGTTTAACATATAACTGAACTAAGATGCAACTCTGTTTAAATGTATTCATTTTTCCTTCTTGGGTGGAGGTATTGGATTTATAAATTGATATTGTGATATTATTGATGGTAGTTAGTTAAAAATTACACAATTTAGTATTACAAGTTTAGTATCTTGATTATGTTTTGGGGAAAACACCTGCACCAATAAATTTGGTGATACAATTGCTAAATTTACTCAATTGCGTCATTGTAAACATAGAACGTGACAGCAGATTGCCCATCTTGTCTGTCCAACACTCAATTGCTCCGGCTCCTGACATCATATAGGGATCACAGCTGTACAATTAAGATGATCAGCCCCATGCAATAAATAGGATGAGCATTGTTCGGTTCCGTACTTCTGCTTGAAAAAGTGCCCTGGTAGGCACGAAACGTACCGTTATTATATTGATACCTTGCCAAAGGAGTGCCACGTGATCCTATATCTTTATCTATTTTGAAGCCGGTGATGATTCTGAAAGCGCTCGGTAGCGCTCTGCTGTATCGAGGAGGAAAGTCGGATTCTAAACCACCCTAGCAATTCCCTAATCAAGGGAATCAGGACAGCATAAGTTGCATATCCCTCAAGAGGTGCACGCTGAACCGTACAACATCTTAGGTCTCCAGTGCCATTTAAAATCGTCATAACTCTGAGAAGGACTCTCTGCAACTATATAAATTCTGCATGGTGATACCTCTTTCCTACTATTACATACTACTGCTGTTCCAGAGTCACCCATCTACCGAGGCTATTCCAAGCGTCGGGCTGGCCACCTGACACTTTATACAAGTGAATTTGGCATCTGAAAAAGGACTAGATCGGGACTACTTCCGTGTGTCCATGCCATCTTAACAATTCATAAGTATCACGATTCTGTAATCATCTATTTATTTGTCTCCCTAGCCAAGGTTATCTGTGATATATGTGAAATATTTTATATTCACATTTTTTATGAATTGGTTATATTTATATAATTTTTTATCCAATTAAACTATATATTTTATCTATCAGCGTTGTTGTTCCTTTCAGCCACCGCAGTTTACTTATTTAACTTTAAAATTTCTTTTTGGGCTCCTGCGCTACCACTTTTATTTATTTTTTCCTATTTGTGGCAGGTGGTTTCCTGCTGTGGTCAGCTACGTTGCCCTTATTAGTGACAAGCGCTGTTAACTATATTTTCTTTTCTTTTAATACCTGCCCTCACTGAAAGCAGTAGCAATTGCCTCCTTTGTATTAATAGTCTTCCCATTTAAAAGTGGTCCCTTCCCCTTTCTTTCTTTTGTGAATATTCCACCCTCAACAAGACTTCCACTCTCAGTTTTCAGCCTTACTATATCATCTTTAGTTTTTTGTCTTTCATTTATATACCGAAAAAAGCTTTTGTCCCCTTTTCGTAAGTTGGCCAGTTTTTCCTCAGTTTGTGCTTTTTTGCTGCCCTGATAACCTTTTTAGCCTCCTTCTGTTTTGCAAAATACTGCTCCCTGTCACCATTATTTTAAGTTTGCTAATAATTCCAAAAGGGCATCTTTTTTGCTACCTCTTTTGTAAACCACATTGGCTTTCTTTTTCTGGGGTTTTTCCTAACTTTTCTTATACAAAGGTCTGTTGCTGTTAATAATGCATTTTTTTAATTTCCCCACTGCTCCTGTGCTCCTTTCATGTGCCAAAAAATCTCCGTTCCTAAAATCTAGCATCCTTCTCTTTGTGTGGCACGTGTCTCTCTCAGTCATTGTACTAAACCATACTACTTGATGATCACTGGATCCTAGGTTCTTACCCACACTTACTTCTGAAATTCTATCGCCATTTGTAAGTACTAAATCTAAGATGACCTCTTTGCAAGTGGGTTCTCTCACCAGTTGTTTGAGGGATGCTCCCTCCCTGTAATGAAATTAAAATGTCCCCAATTTACGCGTGGCAGAGACATAAAATCGCTGTTTTGTACTCACTGCGCATGCGCACCATAGAAAATACGCACATTAACATAGCGTAATTGTGAACGTATGGGCCATTCATGTATGTGTCACGTAAATACTTACGTGTGGGCGTGCCAATTTTACGTTACACCAAATTACGTGTGAAATACGTGAAGTAGGCGGGGGGGGTTGTATTTAAAGTGTACAGTATGGGCGTTCTTAGCTGCGTAAATTCATTCAGCCCATACGTACGTATGCGTATGAATGCGGTTACCTTGGAAAAAGTTAAGGTAGGGTTTGGAAAGCGTATCTTGACAAAATACGTCCGTGCAAGGGGTGTGCCGAGGGGAGTGTAACGAATTTACGCGCACGAAAATACGCTCCGCGAATAAACGTACGGCAAACGTAGTTCTGGATCTACCCCATTGTCTGTTTCCTCATCTTGTCCTGGTGGCCTATATATCACTTCAGTACGTAGAATAACCCCCTGGGTTTCTATGGTTACCCAAAGTGCCTCAGTTTTTTCACCAATACACCCTATTAAAGTTGAATTTAACCCTTCCTTCACATACATTAATACACCTCCTCCAATTTTTTCTACTCTGTCCTTCCTGAATAAATTATATCCTGGTATAGTTAGGTCCCAGTCATGATTTTCATTGCACCATGAATTAGTGATTCTTACAATATCCAGATTAATATTCAGATTATCCTTTGCCATTATTGTAATTAGTTCAGGGATTTTATTTCCTAAGCTCCTAGCATTTGCATACATTGCTCTGAGAGGTTGCATTATGAATCTCCTATTCTTCTGTTTATTATTATTGCTAGATATGTTTATATTGTTTTTTCTGTTTTCCTTTCCCTTAGTTGCTGCAGCTATGTTATCTGTCATTATTAACTGGCCACAGAACGCTTCTTGGTTGGAGGAGCAGCTATTTTTATTATTTGCATCACTGCCCTCTCTCCTAGTTTAAATGGTTTCTATCAAAACTTTTAAACTGCTCACTCAGAATATCAGATCTCACAGATGATGGGTGTAAACCATCCCTTCTATACAGGTTTCTGTTTTGCCAGATGGCATAGCCATGTTTTCTTCTTTTGGGATTTTAGGAGGATCAGGGGAACTGGGCTTTCTTTTATATTGTGTATATATACAATATTTCTCAATGAAGAAGTTCTTTGGTAATGTGTGTCAGTAGCTAGCTTACATTTTAGTGATCATAATTATAATTGAACAAAAGATTGCAAGATAATTAAATGGTACATTAAAACAAAGCACTTAGAGGGTGGTTCTGGTGTTCTGCTGGTGGCATGTTACTTATATGTAATATAGGTAACTTACAGGTCCTGAAATGATAATCTGACAAGTCACAGAACAAACTGAACCATCAATATACTGCAGTTTGGAGACGACTGGCACTGTGTGTATCTTTATTGTTAAAACCACTGTATGTGTTTGCAGCGCACATGAAATTTATGTTTAATCAAGAGATATACAAAAACCACCCAGCATCCGTTATATTTTATGTGGATTTAAGAATTTTTTTACTCAAGATAGCACGTAATATGCACATGTCCTCAACTCATATACCTAAATCTCATATTGCCCTTTGATTGTAAAGTGGTGATGTATAACTCATCATCACATGGATTTGCTGGCATATTATTTTGAGCATGCACAGTGCTAGAAAATATGTGTGTCCTCTAAAAATGTCTGTGTGAGCACAACTCAATGTGAGATCCTGAAAACTCAAATCTCTTGCAATGTATGATGATGTGAGAACAACTGGGGGGCGGACATATAACAAATTGTGCAATCATACAATGGTTGTATGATTATAGTTTATTGAATTTATAGGAATTTCTTAATCACTGACCTGCACATTGTAATCTAGTTTCTGCAAATAAAACATCTCTATAATAATATAACAAGTGACTTCCAATGATTAGAAAACTGTTTATGACTGTGTAGATTATACCCTCAGCTCACTTTACTTTTAGTTTACCTTGATACATCACACATTGATTTCATAATGCCCTTAATTGCACATTTATAATTCATGCATGCAGCATACGTAATTGAATCCTAATTCTGGATCAGGCCCAAGGTGTTACATTTGGGACATTATACCTACACGTTCTCAAAATAACACATCTCAGAATCCATTCACAACTTGTCATTTGAAGAAATACTGTGGCACCCCTTCAGTGCAGGATTGAGTATTGGGGATTGCAGGGTGCTTTAGGCAGCATAAGCAGTGAGAAATAGCGTGAGGCTGTTGCTAGGCAGCAGCCAGAAGACAGCCAGCTGGTGCTCGAGGGAGGTTGCCTGCTCAACAGTCAGCTGACAGAGACATGTGGTGAGGCATCCAGTGATTCTGGAAAGATCTAGGAGGTCTGTTAGACTGGCAGTTGGTCCAAGGTGACGGAGAAGAGAGGAGGTGATGGCAAAGAGCAAAGTTATAGTGGGAAAAGCTCAAACGGAGGGGAGAGATAAGCTGCAGTGTTCATGAGGGGAGCAAGAGGAAAAAGAAGTGTAAATTGGCGCTCCTGATAGTGTCGGCAGACGGTGATAGTCAGCGGTGGTCAGCGACAAAGGTCCAGAGGTGACGACCGAGAAAGCATAGGAAGCAGGCGGTGCTGAGGTGGAAAAGGGCCGGAGGAGACGGCTGAGACGGTATAAGAAGCAAGCGGTGTTGAGCGTCAGAGCGGATAACCAGACGATAGATGGAGTGTGACAGGATTTGGAGGTAACAGATCAAGAGAGAGAGCTGAGAAGAGGACAGAGCACCTGTTCTGGGGAAAAAGTGTATAGCAGTGAATAAAGAGAGAGAGAGTTACTGAGAGAGGAGAAAAGTGTGAAAGAGACAGTGGGAAGTATAAGTAAGTAAAAAGAAGCAACAAGCCAGCAAAGACAGGTTAAAGGGACAAAGTTTAGGATGAACTTTTTATAACATCTAAAGGGAAAACAATTTCTCAGAAATAGACTTTATTTTAGATAACAATTGATGAACACTGAGAACTGTTGTGTGTTAAGGGATAATCACATGATTATAGGTGTATTTGGTTAGTCTAAGTATTAAATTAGAGATAATTTAGGGTGAATTTGGTAACCATAAAAGTGAGTTATCTGATTAGTAACTTTAACTTATTACATCACTATTTCTCAGAATTGTTATTTCATGATTGAAAGTGTTGCCGAATTCTGCTGCCACAGTACCAAAACTGTTACTTCTCTCCAAAATAGATACTTTGTTTACTGCAACTGCATTGATCTATTTTGTTGTAACCATGAATTATTTAATTACTATTACAAACCTGTAATTTTCTTGTATGTCACTATATCTTTATTGCTTATTTTTTAACAATATTTAGTTGTATTTAGTTATATTGATGCTCATTTGTAAACCAAAGTAATTGTTATTGTTAAGAAATTGAAAACCATTTTCTTTATTGCATTTTACAAAATAGTAAACGTTTTCTGCATATTCTCTTAAAAAGTAAAACCATTTTTACTAAACGCTGGTGTGTAGTTATTCAGAGTCTTCTTATGTTGCCTACACCTCTCTGCAATTCACCATCTACATTAATAAACCTGTAGTCCTTACCACCCGGTTATCACAATACCTGCATTAAATTTATGCCCTAGGTCAGTGTTTCTCAAACTCGGTCCTCAGGACCCCCTAACAGTCCATGTTTTCTACGTTTCCTTAAAGAATCACAAGTGATATAATGAGCAGCACCTGTGGAGCTTTTAAAATGTGACAGTTAGTAATGAACACACCTGTGCTCCAGCAGTGAGACCTGGAAAACATGCACTGTTAGGGGGTCCTGAGGACCGAGTTTGAGAAACACTGCCCTAGGTTATGGCTCTTAATATAACACTGGTTGCAAAATAGAATTGTAATTGCCTTATTAAAAATAAGTCAGTGATTATGTAATTATTAAAGTGGACACAACCATTTCTGCTCAGCTCCTATAAAAGTCGCACATACCAGTGTCATTAACCAGGCTGAGCCTAGGAGAAGAGTCAGGCAACAGACACGTAAGGTGTTATACTTATCTTTCTCTCAGAGAAGAACCAGCCGGAGTAGGCGTTGCATATAACCTGTTCATTAGATCCTTCAATCGCTTATTCTCCTCATTGGGGTGATTACAGTCAGTACTTTTTGATGGCAATGCAAACCTTTCATCTGGTTAGTATAAGGTTAGACATCATGTCTGGTTAGTATGAAGTTGCACCTCCAATCTGGATAGGACTGGGTTGGATTTCAAGAATGGTTAATGTGATGATGGACCTTCAATCTGGCTAATGTGAGGTAGGAGCTTCAGTCTGGTTAGTGTGACCTCCAATTTGGTTTTTGTAAGGTTGGACTTTAAGTCTGATCAGTTTATGGTTGGGCTTCCAGTCTGATTTGTATGAAGCTAAACCTCCAATCTGTTTATTATTTGACTGGACTTACAGTTTAGTGACTTTGGGCCTGATCCAGACCTACAGCCACTGTCATTTTTACGGCGGCCGTATGCGTAAGAACGGCATTTCAATCCAAGGCTCTGGGTGCTGTGGATCTGGCGTCAATAACTACAGAGTAGTTACAGAAAAAGGGACGGGCAGCTCTGTAACTACAGCTAGGCGGGGGAGGATTAAGAAGGGATAGCTGGGTTGCACAGATTACGCTCCTGTGTGAGCTTAGTTACACACGCCGGATGAAGTTAGGGTAGCCTTCAGCCGGCGTAACTGTGTGTAACTACGCTCACACAGGGGGAGTGACAGGGGGAGTGCACCAGAGCTACACTGGCCATACTTACGGACAGCGGCCCAGCGTCGCTCTGGATCAGGCCCTTTAAGCCTGAAACCTTCAACCATGGCTTTATAGTGTAATAGCGCTTCTGTAGTCTCAGTAAAATAACATACGCCTGCATTTTTGGCCTATTCATAACATTTGGTTTTTCTTTCCATATTTAGCCAACATATCCCATTGTGTACATCAGACATGACATTTCTGAGATTTACTTTGGTTTTGGCTGCAGGTTAGTCCAATGCTTCCTCATCTCAGCTGCTTTTCATTCACCTTATTTTTGTAATCAACCTCACTATAGTGACAAATATTAACATTACTGATTGTTTAGGTGTGTAAAATTTTAGTAACATTATTAAATACAGAGGCATTATAAGAAGTGAGGGGTCTTGTGCAAGATTTGTACATGAGCCCCTCCATTCCCTAAGACCTCCATCCCCACTGCACCCCTGAGCCACCCCCCATGACACCCCTCCCTTGCCGCCATGGAAAAAATAAAAAAAGAGAGACATAATGACTGCTCTGATCGGTCAGATCAGAGCAGCCATTATGTCTCTCTTTTTTTTTTTTTTTTAAATAAATAGCGTATATAATGAAATCAATAAAATAAAATATATACTTATAGATACTTATTCTTATATAATTATTACTAATTAGCTGCTTCATGATTACTGATTTCTCCAAAAATGTGTCATAATCAACAATGATTTTATATAGCATGCCCTACCTACTAAGTCTATAATTAATGTCAGAGCTGTATAATATCAAGTGGTGATTATTCATTGACACATCAGACGTTTCCATTCAACTAGTTCAGACATGATGTAAACTGGATTTATGCAGAGAGGAGCAGCGGATTGTATTTTATGTACAGTAATTTAGCTCAGAAATTGTGGAATTTGTATTAGAAATTGTGTAGTTTGTATTTCTTTTTTATCTAATTGCATTTTATATTGAAAATATTACTCTTGTATTTGCTAATAATGCAAGACAATAATTATTTATCCTTCCTGTGTATCTGACACTTGTTACATCATACTGAGTACAAATCTATTAGTGCAATGTTAATGTTAATTATTCATATTTTATAAAAGACAATTTGCATTTGCATTTTATATTGAAAATGTTACTCTTGTATTTGCTAATAATAATAATAATAATTCATAATAATTACTTAATTAATTATAATAATTCTATTCATTATTAATAAATAATAATTAATTATCCTTCCTGTGTTACATCATTATATTGAGTACAAATCTATTAATGCAATGTTAATGTTAATTATTCATATTTTATTAAAGACTATTTGCATTCTCTCCCAGTGCATAATGATAAAATATAGTATAGGAATGACTTATAAAGAATCATCAGTGATGCTGAAATACTTGCATTTTAGTCAGATAGACTTATCAGTGATCTGCCAGTCTGTGATACTTACATTGGGGTAGATCCAGAACTACGTTTGCCGTACGTTTATTCGTGTAGCGTATTTTCGTGCGCGTAAATTCGTTACACTCCCCTTGGCACACCCCTTGAACGTACGTATTTTGTCAAGATACGCTTTCCAAACCCTACCTTAACTTTTGCAAACGTAACCGTATTCATACGCACACGTACGTATGGGCTAGACGAATTTACGCAGCTAAGCACGCCCATACTGTATACTTTAAATACAACCCCCTGCCTACTTCACGTATTTCAGACCTATTTTGTTGTAACATAAAATTGGCACACCCACACGTAAGTATTTACGTGACACATACGTGAATGGCCCATACGTTCACAATTACGCTACGTTAATGTGCGTATTTTCTAGGGTGCGCATGCACAGTACTTAGAAATAGGCGATTTTACGTCTCCGTCACGCGTAAATTCACTCCGATGCGTTGTTCTGGATCAGGCCCAATGTAAGTATCACAGACTGGCAGATCACTGTTAAGTCTATCTGACTAAAATGCCAGCATTTCATTTACCCATTTTGTTTTGTTTAGTTTATACTGTTATTGACCTTTTTTTTTTTACAAGAGCCCATAACATTTTTAATTTACATGGGAAATATACAAAATCAATCTTGTATCGTGCAGACTAAAAATGTTCTGATGCCTCAGAGTCAATGGTTAGCGGAATTTGCAATTGTTGGTTTAAAGATTCCGGACTTGATTCACACTTAAGAAGTTCTTAATTATACTCAACTATTAGCAAGGCGACTCCCCTGACATGCCCCTGGTTTTCAGCTTCTTAACCGACTTACAAATGCCATATGGGTGCCTTATCTTTAAGTTCATAGTTGTGTGTGTAGAGCGGCTAATTAAGAAAGTTTTTGCCTAACCGCACCCAGATTTCTCCATTCAAATGCCTCCCTACACCCAATTTTCTTGTCTTTGTTCTTAAGTTTTCCCGGCACGCCTCTTCATTCTTAAGTCATTAGGAACCTTAAGGAAATAGGAAATAGGTCATGGTGATTCAGAGGCGTCCAGTTCTTAAGTCCTATGTAAATTGCGTATGTTAAATTACTACGCCTGTGCAGAATATCCCTACTTATATATATGCACCTAAAAATCAGCATTTTCTTACCTGTGAATCAGCTCATGTTTTATTTAACAGTTGCAATTTTAGGCTGTAGTTTAATAGCAAGTTTTATTACAAAGTGTAATCTCTAGGAAGCGTGTCAGAGTCAGACTTTATGAGAGGTTTTAAAACTGAATTGGTAAAAACCTACAACATTGAAAAAAGAAGGAAGTTGAAGTATTAAATGTAAGGAAATATATAGCTTACTCTTCGAGTCAAAAGACATGTATAGTTTCTGGTTTACATGCAGTGCTTTTCTTGTGGGGTGCATAGGGGTTCCCCTAAAGCCACCTTTTCAGCAGCCTGGTCAAGTTGATTACCTGGACTGCTTTTAGGACCAGATCCAGACCTACATATGTTAGACTCCTTACCCCAGCCTCTTGGTAAATAGGCCTAACTGTAACAGCTGTGCATCAGTTGCTACTCTATGGATTTCCTGGTGTACGGAATTGCGTTCTGTCTGCCTCATCCTTTCCGCTCACCTAAACTCTACAAGGTGGGCTGGAGGGAACATTTATATTTTACTGCCGGGCTGACTTTAACTCTTCCATGTGGATAATCAGTCTTTTGGACTGCTGATTCGTATCTGGAGACTTAAGGTTGGTCTGGATCCTACCCCTAGTTCTGGCATTACCGTCTGGCATAAAATGGACTGAGGGCTTTACAGAGAGGCATATAATGATCTGGGGGCATGACTGTGAACTGTTAAAAAACACTGGGCCAATTATATCAATTTGTAGCAATAGGTTAGGGCTGGTTTCTTTCGCCATACAATAATATCACTATAACCAAATGACATTCATGACTACTTAGCTCATACACATGGGACTGTTCTAACCAATAACTCATTTTAAAGAAATAATTCATGTGAAACTCTAGTTTATTTTTTTTTCATAGTACAATAGTAATAGACAATGGGCTGACTTAAGGCCAATATTCACAGCGCAAATTGTCTTCTCTTGCATTTCAACATAGTTTTTCTCAGGCAAAACTGCAACCTGACGTATTTGCCTCGAGATCCAAGGCTGTGGAAGAGTGCACCAATGGACAGCTTAGAGGATGCCCGTTATTTGTATTTGGATAAATTTTGGAGCCATTGTTTAGTTGGCAAAAGAAGGTTGAAATGATGACATCACCTGTACTGAGTAAAGAAAAAGAAAATAACATTGGGTTTAATATAACATTAAACATTAATGCATTTTCATTATTGTAGTAGAGATGGAATGTAAAATAGATTTGCTAAATAATCTATAAAGATATTATTGCAAATAAATCTATGTATTTGTTTACTAAACAGAAATGAAATGTCCACCCACCGCACAGTCACGCTGGTACGACGATTACATGCATTGACACCTGTGAACATCTGCATCGACGTGAGAATTTGCACTATGTAGCTTGCGCATCCGCCTGTCAACCATCCTGCAACCTTCCAAAAGGGCCCATTAATTGTAAAGTACAGTATCCACAGTGTGTCTGTAAGAAAATATATATTTTGGATTCCAGTACTGAATATAATTTTGTAAAGCGTAACGAATGCAACAAGCCATAGTTGTAACTTCAGCTAACACTGCATTGTCCCAGCTCTCACCTCCCAACTACTATCAGAGGGAGGACATTATCCTGTCTAATAAAGCTCCTTTATTCTTCAGCTTCCACGTGTGAGCACGCCACAAATAAATAGTATAAACTTCAGAAATAGAACATCATGAAAATATATTTCATTATTTCATGAACAGTGCTAATTAAATACTTATGATCATAAGTATAAATGATGTTTCTTCACAAAAAAAAAGATTATTACATGCACAACTCAACATAAGCATGAATTGGTTTTCAAACTCAGAATCGTTGACCGTATATGCACCCAACTCACTGGTGCAACCCCTAACCTGCCCCCCATTTTTAGGTACCTTATGGCACAAAAGAGTGCCATAGGGCTACCTTAACTAACTGTGCAGAGTTTCCTTCTTAAGAAGGAAACTCTCCACGGACAATGCCTCTCCCCGCCTCCCCTCCGCCCTCCCTGGGTAATCTAAATCCCTCCCCCCTCCCACCTTTAACTAATCACCCCCAAGGCAGCATTAACACACATCTTTCTAACTAAAATACTCTGAGCCACACAGAGGCAATCTACATACCGAATTGGAACGTAAATTGAGTAAATGTACTACTGCCCATGCGCAGTAGTTACATTCAGAAATTACGCACCTAAAAAGCCAGAACTTCTTAGTTGTGAACACGGTTCTGTGTTGCTAGGTTGTTGACTTCTACTGTGTCATAACCTTTACTATTACCAGCAAGGTATGAATGAATGAATGAATTAATATATTGTTATATATATTCTGACATCAGGACAAAGTGACAACATAAATAACCTTTCCAAAACAGTTCTCTTGTGGTCCTAACACTAGCTAACATAGATCAGCTGTTAGACACTGGCCAACTTGTTCAACATCGGTCATGTGGCAGAAGAAAAACTCCACTTTAACTACTGTAGCATTTAAATATTTAAATAATTTAAATGTAGTATTTAAATTTAAATACACATCACGGCTCATGATTGCTCCATTACTGCAAATAAGAAGGAAAATAAAAACCATGAAACCATTTATGGAATAACAACTATATTAAATCATAAAAGTTATAGATCTTCAAGGGACATCTAACATCCAGACTCATTTGCAGAGGTCCACTCAGACCTGTAGCTGTTTTTACTTTTTACATAACCCAGTGCACACTGTGATGTCATTTTCAGTGTCTCCATTTAATTTGCGTTACACACTGAATTGGGCAGAAAGCTCAATACACTTATTCTCCTATCATTCTGCAACCACTTGCTCAGTTAAACCTTTCCCAAAACATAGAAAAGTCTGCCATACATGGTGGGAAAACACATGCATGGTGGGGGCCACATGCTGAGGAAAGTGTAATGAGGCTTCAGAAATCAATACAACTTTGTTTATATACCATTCAGCTGTATTCAGAGCTGAAAAGATTAAATGAATGGAACTGATGTCACCCCTTCATAAGCCTGACAGAGACTGTGTGCTGTGTGAGTCTCAAACTACAGCCCAAAGAACAACTCTAGAGAAAGTAGAATACTATAAAATCTTTATAATACTTCACTTAAACAAAAATCAACAGAAGGTAATGAATAAAAACAAAGTAAAATAAAAATAAAAACTTCAAAGGACAAAGTGATAAATAATTTTGAGGACAATGAAATTGCAAGTGCAACACCGTAAGTCACTATGCTTAAAACACAATGTTAAGTGCCAGGCTTAGAGGCTACATTGGTCAGTCCCTGTAATATAACAGGAATCATTATTCATTACATTATGTATCTTTATACAAAGAACAAGGTAGACTTAAAATAAATTGCAGCATCAGTTTAATATTCTGAGTCAATGACAAGCAGGACAAAAGTCTTTTAACCTGATGGAGCTTCAAGAACATAAAACTCCTCAATGACTTTCCAACATCGCCAGTAAGTGAGATGTTAATGCATGATGTTATGAAGGACGGGTGCCTTGACCATGGTGCAGAGTCTTACTAGGGCCTGGTATTGACTAGAGCCCAATGATGGGGATAAGCTGGGCTGCAGGACACCTAGCAGGTCATGGTCCCAAGAGGCAAGACCCAGAGAGGAAGTGGAAGCAAAGACGGAAGAGAGCTTGAGGGAGAGAAAGCAGACCAGAAGAAACAGAGAGCGAGATTAAGCAAGCTAGCAGGGGCTAGCTCTAACAAACTAAACAGAGGGGAAAACAAAATACATTAGGGCTTGCAGAAACTCACAGGAAGCACCACAGGGGAGCCACACAATCACAGCAAAAGAGAAGAGGCTAGGCAGGGACAAGCGGAGACACAAGGATGATGAGGCAAGGGTAGACTGGAGCAGGGGCACTCAGAACTCACAAGAAGCACAAAGCAAAAGCATAAGGCAGGAACTGGACACAGAGTGGAGACCAAACTCTATAACCGGTAGTAAGGAATCCACACTGCCAGCTATTTAAAGACTCAGGACCAGATTCACAGATGTGTGTTTACTAAGTGAGCGTTTTTACACATGTACATAGCAAGGCAACACCCATGACACCTCCGTAGGGAACCCTTAAGTCTACGTGCGTACGTTACTTACGTATTTATCTAATCAAGCCCTCAAATGCCCATTTAAATGCTTCCCTCTGAACACTTTCACGTAACTTTTACCGTCTGAATTAAAACCACGCCCCTCCGTACGTATGTCCCTAAGTGCAATTCACAAGTCCGTGGCAAAAGTACTTACATGCGTAAATACTACGTAATGTTTGTGGAAAAAGTAACTACTCATGCGCAGTTAATCCGCTCCTAAAAGTATGCACGCAACCTGTGAATGTGGTCCTCAGCCTCAAATCAGCTTCTGCAGCCACACAACCCCCCCTCTCCCCCCCCCCCCCCCCCCCCCCCCTTCGCTGGCACG
>WWET01005324.1:14644-28240 GCA_011038615.1 Limnodynastes dumerilii
GATATTTAGGTGTGCACTGATTACAGATCCAGCTGAGGCAGCTACAGAAAGACCAGGGAGAAATTTAAGCAATCACACGCCATGATCAGCATGACAGTGTATAACACATGGAAGAAAACAGTGCCTTCTAATTAATGACATATGTGGATACAGATCTCTTTTATGTAATAAAGTCACAGCCTATCTCTAACTTAAACATCTCAAGGTTACCTGTCCCCTCTGTATTTTTGAGAGGGTTTCTGATTTATTTTCACAGTGAGGAACTGAGATAAGTACTCACAGAGTAGGTGCTGGTAATCAAACACACCAGCCATCATAGCAGCCCCTAGGGGCTGATCCGAATATTACACATCCAGGAAGGTATGCTAACAAGTAGTCTGGTGATGGCACAGTACCGGTTTAAGTGCAGAAGCCTTCCCAATAGAGGGACTCTCATTGTTAGAGTTATTACCAGCATCGTAGAAAGGCCTTGATAATGGCTAGTGACATCATATATTTGCAAATGTGTGTAACTAATGTTTCTGCATTTTATGTTACAGATAGAATGGTAAAGTTTTTTAACTGGTTAAAAGCAGTCTTTCTGGGTCATTTTTTTCCCTTTGTTTCTGTTAAAGCAGATTACTCCCCAGCCTTTCATGCACCTGTTTGCATTAACCTATATATTGATCTGGGAAACCACCATTTTGTGTAGCCTTTTCTCCTGGCCAGATGACAGTATCACACTGCAGACCTATGGCTCAGAAATCTGCATGTGACAGCCCATAATCTTTAAAGCTATCCTCAGAGCCTTGCTCTCTGTATTACAGCTACCTCCAGTGTTTTCTGGGGAGTGGTGTCCTGAAGGGATGTTTCAGGGCAAACATTGTGTTTACCCCTGGGCTGCAGTGTCTTTTTATCTAGGACTGTGACCACTCCCACTCCTATGCCATCCACACTGCACACGTGCCCCTCCCCCTAAGACGTCTGTGGGTTACCTTGCTAGGGGGCTCGGCTTTCTTTATTTCCACCGCTGGTATATATGTAAAAATGATGACCACTGTAATTCTAGAGAAATGGGATCTCTGGCTAATAAAATAATTAAAGGCTGGACACGTTTTTCAATCGTTATTAAAAAAAAAAAATGAATAAATGGATGTAAAATAATTTCATTTTTAAAGTCACTATTTAAAGAATAACAGTGAAGCATTTAAAAGTCAGGAAGATATCACTTTCTTAATTGTTGTCTTTTGACATAATTATACAAGTTCAACCTTTCAGAAATTCTTACCGACCAGAACAGGTTAATCTAGCAGAAGCCCAAGTAAATCGATACAAGTCAATATAATGTTATTATAGAAATATTCTTCTTTTCCCATGAGTGGACCGAATTTAGACTTACATGCCCTTATTTATAATTCAATGGAAATGGGGACAAATCTCAGGATCTAGTCCAAAGTTTCTAATGAAATATAATACATTAAATAAAACATTAATTAATTAAAACCACAGAAGCCTAATTAAAGTTAACTTGACTATAGACCAAAGAATTGTTTTCAGTTTTTTTTTTTAACTGTCATTTTTTTTTTCTGTTTTACCCATTCAATAGACCAATTGATATTTTTATTCCTTTTGACGAAAAAAAAGTCATAGTTCATTTTAGAGTTTAAATATCATTGCACGGAAAGATACTCGTTCATATTCCTACAGACAGAATAAACAAGTAATAAAAATAAGACTGAGGCATACTTTGAGGATATTAAGCAATTAAAATTAACCACACAGATAGGAAACATTGTTATATACTCCTACTTAAGGTGAAGAGGAGATACATGCTATCACTAGGAAACACTGATTATTCAATGACTAAGCTCACAGCACAAATATTATTGTAATTGTAAAGATTCATATTTTGTTTTGCGGTTCTTTTAACCAAAAAAAAAGTGTGTTACACTAACCATTGTAACAGGAAATGAAACTGTTAGAAGAAAGCTAACCAAGCAAGACAATGACACAACAGACAGGAAGTCATGCAAAAAACAGAGAGGATGTCTTTTACACAGAGAAAATAAAGAAATGCAGCACACTGCCTGGGAATTTTGGGCTGGATCCAGACTTAAGAATGATCTTAAGAGAGGAAAGTTACTCCTGGGCAAAACCATGTTAGTTTCAGGGGCAGTCAAGTTAATTGTATTCTTTGCATGCAGTGATATGTCTTTGAATTGCTTACTGCACACAGATGCTGACCAGCCTTACTATTACACTGTTATTTAGACTTGGTATAGGAAAGATCACCTCTCAACTCTAATACTGTTTGCAACAGATCAAATATGACTCCCTTGCAATCAACATTGTTAAGCCCAGGAGTAACTTTTCTCTCTTAGGACCTGATTCACATTTAAGAATCTTCTTAAAATAAGAACTTAAAGTCACTCCTGGGCTAAACCATGTTGATTGCAGGGGAGTCATATTTCATCTTTTGCAAACAGTACTACTGTTTAGAGGTGATATTTCCCAGCCCAAGTCTAAATAACAGTTTGATAGTAAAGCTGGTCAGTATCTGTTTTCAGTAAGCAATTCAAAGATATATCCCTGCATGCACAGAGTACAATTAACTTGACTCCCCCCGAAAACATATGGTTTTGCCCACGAGTAACTTTCTTCTATTATTTTCAGTCTCTGAATCAGGTCCATAATGATGGCGAACATTTAAATTTTAGTGAGACTGTAGCACATCTTGTGCATGAGAGAGATCTTGATATGAATATATGAACAATATGCCCTTTTGCAGATGACACAAAGAAATGTAACACGTTAGACACACCAGGTGGGGTACAGAAAATGAGGGATGACCTAGGTAGATTGGAGGAATGGTCAAGAATGTGGCAACTGCAGTTTAATGCCAAAAAGTGCAAAATCATGCACTTGGGGCACAAAAAACCCAAAAGCTCAGTATATCATTAGGTGAACCGAGGGTTAATAACCTGAGGGAAAATTAAACAGCGTGGCTGGGAATGGAGGCTGGATTGAGTTGACGGGGGTTTGTGGGAAGTGTAAATATTTTTCCTTGGGTGCCCAATCCTGGTCCCGGTGGGTGGAGTGTATGGCTCTTAATAAAAAAAAACCCTGGGCCTACTGTCCAGCCTCATTTCCTCTGCTGAATTTCAGTGCTGCATGCTGCTGCACAGTGCTTCATATCAGGCCTGTATCTTGCTATTTGCTGACATACACTAACCTGTACGTAGGGACGCTGGGAGACGTCCCCTCCAGCGTCCCTACGGCGCTGCTACGGACGCCCGATCCAGGATCGGGCGTTGCCGTAGCAACGCCGGGCAACATCTGCCGATCTTACGCTTACGCCCGCCGTCCTAGCGGCTGCGTGCGTTCTTCTGGATCAGGCCCCATAAGCTTAAAAAGACTTTGTACCAGCCCTTTGTGCTTAAGACTGTTTATACCCCTTTATATTTGTAGAGGAAGGAAATGGACTGTGAGTATATCCAAAAATAGAGCAAAGTCATGTTCAAGCAAATATGGTTCTTTCAGACCACTAGAGAAACATATTTGCATCAACCAAGAGTTGGAAACCTGTGAATGGTTGACCCCTGTCTGTCTATTTTAAAATCGTAGAGGTAACCATAAAATGTCATTTCTGATTGACTGAATGAGACTTAAGGTCTGATAGGGTGATAGGGCCAGTTCATTTTTAAGGTTAAACTACTGGTTATTATTTCAGCATTGGAGACATTTTCTCTCTTTGCCCCTGGTGCAAAAATTTCTAGCTATGGCTCTGTTGATTGGTACTCTAGAATGCAAGGCATTCAGGGACATACATTTCTTAAACGGGTGAAAGGAGGGAATTCTTTATAATAGTTCCTCAATGTTGATCCACAATAGAGATGGGCTTTATGCATGCAAAACACATACGTGTGTGTGTGTGTGTGTGTGTGTGCGTGCGTGCGTGTGTGTGTGTATGTGTGTGTAGCAGTTTATTACATTTCAACATGGAGATGGGATTTAATGCAAGACCTTTTATGCACATGGCAAAGGGTATGGCCAGAGGCAGAGAGTATTGTACTATACATAATTCATAAAATAATATACACTATCCCCAAAATTATAATAATTGTAGAATAGACTTAATAAATTAATTATAGTCACTGTTGAATAGGTGAACAAAACATGTAGAATTGTAGGTGTGACAATTCATTATGTTTATTCTTTAGTGCAAAAATATTACACTTAAAAAAACTTGTCCGTAATCGTTTTTAATCAAATGAAAACAAACCTTTTTTGTCTTGTTCTGTTTTTACACAAAAAACAAAAGCACTTTTTTTTATAACTTTATCCCTTTAGTGGCACCTAGTGGAGAAAAGTTATATTGCAAATCGTTCACCTCAGCTGCTTTTATACCTTGGATCATGCAGTAGCTTAGTAAGGGGTGCTTAAAAAAGGTAAATAATGTAATGTATTGTTTAAGAAAAGATTATACAGTAAAGGCAAAACAAAAGCACCAAAAAATAAATCAAACGTTTCAGGCTAAAGTTAGGATTTCTACAGTCATTACTAAACTGCATAATATTCGTACATCCCAGCAATTACATCTCATTCACTCTGATTGGCTGCAACACTGATCTCATTATTCTGAGATGGTATTATTTAAACTGTCAAATCACATAGACAAATTCCATTCCAACACTTTTTAAATATAAAATTATGCAGGCCCACATTCAAGAGAATGGTCCGGGGAGCATGTGATGTTAGTAACGATCGCCATGGAAACTCTGGTTTCTCATGTTTACTTGTCCATGGTTCACCCTTCAGAACGCAAGTGGACACACTGAAATGTTTCCTAGGTCTGGATAGCACTCAAATGCACCTACATGGTTATGAGCATGCTCAACACAAAATCAAGATACTGGCGTTCATTCACTTCTGGATTGACTTCAGTGTCTGTAACTTTTGTTTCTCTGTAATTTTACCTTAAACAAACATGAATTTCATTATTTTCTGGTCTAACCACTTTTAACACTCATTCAGACATGCTATCAAATCTCCCCCTTCCCTGTCCCTTTTTTGATCCAAGATATAGATGTATATTTCTTCTAGTCTCTGGATGCTGTGAGACTCAGACCATGCACCATTTTAGTTGCTCTTCTCTGCTCCAAGCTTTACATGTTCCTGCCTCTAGTCTTTTTTTTGTATGTTGTGTGACACAGGCCATGCACCATTTTAGTTGTTCTTCTCTGCTCCAAGCTATACATGTTACTTCCTTTAGTCTCTCTCTGTATATTGTGAGACTCAGACCATGCACCATTTAGTTGCTCTTCTTTGCACAGTCTGTAATGTATTTATGTCCTTTGGGAGATATGACCTCCAAACTGATCACAGTATTCCAGGTGAGGCGGCAACAATGACCTATAATTGAAATTACTACTTCTAAATGTTCCATACAATCTTACATTAAATTAAGTGTTTTATCAATGAGCTACTGCTTTTGGTAATATGTTTAAATGTATCTTTTTAACCCAAACAAAAAACTGCCAATTGTATAGAAAAGAATGATGGTGTCCTTTTAGGGATACAAGGTACATGAAGAAATTTCTTCCTCTCACAGACTCTGTAGAAAGGTTCTTCACTTATGCGCTATAGTAGTAAATTTGTCCTCACACACGGCGATTTAATATGCTTTTGTATATTGTAACGTTAACAACTAGAAAAATTCATACACTGAAATCAAATATTGGGGTGAATAAAAAAAATATATAAGAAGTTCTGTACCGTGTATTGTGATCAGCCATTGTGACAATCCTAAAGCGTATACTTGTCCTGTGATCCTTGGCAGAGCACTTTCAGCGCTGTCATGATTTTAAGAATCACACATGTGGAAGAGAGAGGGAACCTGAAGATCCTGAGCACACTGGAGGAGGAGCTTGTTGCTGCAGAGGGATTGTTGGTTGACTAGTAAGTCCTATATTGTGCTGTACTGTTATTCTGAGATCTTATCCTATGTGAGGACAAATGGAAGAAAAGCTAAACTCTTCTCCACTTGAATCTTGCAACTCCACCAGTCTAGATATGGGGGTTCGGGAAAAGGCACACCCATACTAAAGTTCTTAAATACAAAGCCCCCTCTCCCTTACGGTTGCGTCTGCACGACATCGGAAACTCATTGGAACCTAATTAGAAATGCAAGTCTAGATTCTGCAGACTTCAATCCGTACAGAGTTTTCATCTCATGTGTCCGAAATGTATATTTTCCAAGTAAGCAACAGAAAAAAAACACCTTTCAGGAATAATATTCTAGATTATTATAGAACAAAATTATATTTATCATTATTTTCCATATCTTTAAGCTAATACATTCTGGCAAAAGTCAAGAAGTCAAAGAATGCATTGCTGAATACACAGAATATGTCAAAACAAAGACAATGGAACTTGAAATTCTGGTTTCAGTTGACAGATTTTTGCATGACTTGCCAATAATAACTCAATGTAGATGACAAATGTGATAAATCTTTAGAGCAGCCGCACAGGAATGCACAGAGAAAATTTCAGTGTGCAAACAGCAAGTTTATTGAAGTGAGTGAACCCAGGAAGTATAAATGAAGTGGTTATCCAGATATGATAAATGCAGGTAACAAGGTGATACTGGTTCAGGATACAGGAATATATATGCACTAGTAAACAGGTGAAATGATGCAGAAAACATTTTATTAATTTGCACAAGTAAAACAGGTTAAGCTTGCACATAAATTGCAGAGTCATAGGGGCTGATTCAGAGTTTGGAACTAAGGGCAAAACAGGTGTAAGTGTATAGATTGGCTAAACCATTTTGCAAAGTAAAGCTGGCCATACACTAGAGCGATTATCGGGGCGATCCATCAATTATCGCGTAAAGAGCCGAATTATCGTGCAAGTGTATGGCAACGATTTTTCGGACGAGATTACAATAATCGTCCAAAAAGGGCTTCTGAACGATTATTTGATCTTTTGGCATGTTTGATTTAAAACAATAAAAAGCAGCAGGTTTTTGGAAAAATCACGTAGTGTATGGACATTCTACGATAATCGGCAGTTCTTCGGCGATAAATTTATCGTGCGGTGGAGGCGTGCTTATGCAGATGACATGTGAAATATCACAAAGCACCTTGTGCATCATAAGCTGTGAGCCATGGAGTTGTCAAACATAATGACGTTTGACATTTAATAAAGGACGTCTTTTGAAACACCTACGTATATAAGCTGGTGCAAACTGCATGCAGAACTTGCACATTTTATATGGAACTGCATCATGTGCACAGGGCCATGGATTTGTTGCTGCACACTACATTCAGTACTTGGACATTTTATATGGAGCTGCAACATGTGCTGTGGCCCGTGGATTTCATGCTGCAAACTACAAACAGTAATTGGACATTTTATATGGTGCTGCATCATGTGCAGAGGGCCATGGATTTGTTGCTGCAAAATACAAACAGTAATTGGACAGTTTATATGGAGCTGCTACATGTGCTGTGGGTCATGGATTTGTTGCTGAAAACTGCATACAGAACTTGCTTCCTATACTTCCTATCGTCGACGTCACTGAAACCCACAGGGAAACCACTGCCCTTTATGTAAATTCAGTAAGAAAATCGGACGATAAAAATAAAATGTCGTTTTGTGTATGGGCAAAACTGATATTTTACACCCGACAAAACCAGACGAAAAATCGATGTTTTTTCTACCTTTTCAACGATAATTGCATGCAAGTAATGTAATGTATGGTGCCGATATTTTTATGCCATCCAGCGGAAATATCGGCAACATTATCGGCGAATCCATGCGATTTTAGATAATCGCTCTAGTGTATGGCCAGCTTTAGGGATTTAGTTTGAAACGAGATTTCCCACGATGGGCAAGGTTATAAATATGCCCCAATGACAGTAGAACTGTCATTAGCGCTGGGATGACATGTGTTGCAACGTGCCAGAATGTTTTTTTTATTTTTTTGTGAAGAACCCCCCCAGGATTAAAAGCTTAGAAGACTGGACCCCAGCAGAGCAGGTAAGTATTTTTATAAAAATTTTAACTGTAATTTTTTTTTTACATTTTTACATTATTATAGCCAGCTGTATAGTTTATGATTTTTAATATGGAGGCATTCCTATGGCTCAGAAGGCCCTGGCTGGCAGGGCATGCTGGCGCTTTTGGTTCTCCAAGCACCAGCATGCCCTGGCATCCATGGGTATGCTGGTGCTTGTTGTTCTACAAGCATCAGCATGCCCTGTTGGGCCGGTATTATATATTTCTTTCTTTATGTTGTGGGGGAGGGGGGAGCAGCGGTTGAAGGAGTTTATTTATGCATTAGGTTTTTTAATTTAATTATGTTTTTTTTTTTTACAATTAATTAACTTTTTTTGCAGCTCCAGTGAGCTGCTCCTTACTCTTACTCCATCCCAGGGATGGTGTAAGCGTAAGGCTGTCAAGCAGCCACCGGAAATCCCTGTACACAATATTTAAATGAGAAAAACGCCCCTTTTCTCATTAAATATTGAGGAACCCAGTTCCTCAGGCACAGGGCAGTCAGATGCACAGGCAGACTGATGGATACACTTGCGCACATCTTTCTGTGCACACTCACGATCTAAGTATGCACAGTGCTCATTTTTGCTGTTCTTCCGTCTGAAAAAAAAGACGGAAGCGCAGCTCTGAATCCGGGCCCAAGTCATAGACTGCAGCAATAGGGACTCAAACAACGTAACAGGAGCATTAGACAATTAACAAACTAGCTCTTTGTGCTAGAGAAGGCAGTGTATTAAAGCCAGGGACCAGGTGCAGTCTAGAAAGAATAGATTGCCAGATAACAAGAACAGCAGCAGCAGCAGCATCTTTGATGAATTAGAAATACTGGGTTCAAGAGCAAGGACAGACATAGTGACCCCTCTGGTGAAGAGCGGAACTACAAAGAACAGGCAAGAATATAAGACAGGAGAAATATTTCCTGCTGGGTATTATCTTCTGAGACGTCTGGTGTGAAGATGGAGGTGTCGTTCTTGGCCAGGTATGTCTGCCTTACGCATTATTCACCTATAACCCATTAAATTAGTAGCAGAATATTAAATAACACTGAGATGTTTGGGTATCAGTCATAAATTAAGTCAAAATAATACAATTAATGAAAATATAAATGCATTGTAAAAAAAAGTTAAATTTTTTTTATTATGTATTTATATATATATATTTTTTAATTAATAAAGTAGCCATTGTCTATTCTACAATCAGTGGCCCATATAATCCCTACTTTCTCTCCCTTTTATTATATTTCCTTTTCTTCCTGTACCTGGTTATATCTCTTCTGTCATATTCAACTTCTCCTTCCTTTACCTTGTTATATCCTTTCTATCATATCCCCCTCTCCCTCCTGTGCCTGGTTATATCCTTCTATCATATCCCCTTCTTTCTCCTGTACCTGTTTAAATCCCTTCTATCATATCCCACTCTCTGTCCTGTACCTGGTTATACCCCTTCTATTCTATCCTCCTCTCCGTCCTGTAGCTGATTATATCTCTTCAATCATATCCTCCTTTCCCTCCTGTGCCTTGTTATATCCCTTCTATCATATACCCCTCTCCCTCCTGTACCTGGTTATAACCCTTCTATCATATCCCCCTCTCCCTCCTGTACCTGGTTACATCCCTTCTATTATATCCCCCTCTCCCTCCTGTACCTGGTTATATGTCTTCTAACATATTCCCCTCTCCCTCCTGTACCTGGTTATATCCTTTTTATCATATTCCCCTCTCGCTCCTGTACCTGGTTATTCCTTTCTATTTTATCCCCCTCTCCCTTCTCTGCTCCACACTTTACATTTTAGATAAACAGCATAATTCAATGCATAGAAAATAGTTAAATATATCTGGTACATCATATCCATTTAATTATCCACTGTTTAGACTACACTTATCAATTATTTATGAAAATGGTTTTGGGCTCATAGTAAGTGCAAAACACAGACAACTTAGTTACAGAAAATAATTCTAAATGAAGATTATTTCTATTTAAAAGATTTTAAAGGTGACCTAATTAGTATGAATAAATACAGACCTCCCAACTGTCCCGATTTGAGCAGGACAGTCCCGCTTTTGGGGGGACTGTCCCGCTGTCTCGCCCACCTCAAAACTTGTCCCGAGAGATCAGACTCTCGGGACAAAGTTGTGGTTTTTTTTTACAGTGCACAGTACAGGTATTACAGGGCTCCTACGGGAGCCCCATAGGACCTAACCTGTTTCTGTGAATGGCAGTGACCAAACCTGTGTGGTCACTGCCATTCTGCAAACTGATTTGGTTCTACAGGGCTCCCACTGGGTGGTACAAGACACACACCCTCTACCAGGCAGCAAAATTTTGTCCCTATTTCAAATTCTCAAATGTTGGGAGGTGTGGTAAATATACTGTTTTTGTGGCAAATACAAAAAATATTCTAACAAATTAGTTACTTTGTTGGGTACAAAGATTATCAACTGCAAACTGAAGAATTTTGTTTTGTTGTCAATGTGGAAAGGAGTCTTTTCAGTAAATGCTATTACATAAAAATTACGGAATGCCTCATTACTGAAAGTAAAAATTACCCAGTCAGTAATAGTATTGAAAAATAAAATTTCCCAATATCATTAATAGTTCAGATTATGAGGGGAATTGAGGGGAATTGGAAGACATGAATAAACATTTTTCAGGTCATGATTCTAAACTGGTTAATGTTACTCTACAAGATGCAATTGATGAAAGATCAAACTTGTCAAACCTGTGTCTACCTTTTTCCTGAATGAGAGTGTTAGACAAGGGCAATTTCCTGCTTTTGGCTAAACAATGCTATGTAAGCACATTTTGCTATGTCAAGAATGTTCATTTATCTTTATGAGTTAAGTATTATTTCTATTTTCCCCCATATTTACAAGTTTTTGTTCTTGGTCCATGTGTGGAATAAGCTCAAACTTGGAAAAGATTTTTTAATATACTAGTCGTCTTATATTACAAATTGCAGAGCCAGCCCTGTACAGTTTCTTACTGACTTGTTGATATGAGGCTATTAAGCCACCAAAACAATAGTCTCAATGGTGCTAACAAATTCCCATCCAAATAATGCACTGTTACAGCTGCTACCTAATAGAGGAACCCGCCTCTACATACAAAAACCGATTATATAGCAAACAGGAGCTCTAAAAACACTGAATTAAATATTATTAAAACAAACCAATAAAAAGGAGGCCTCTCTATGATACTATATGAGTATCAAATATCATGAAAGAACATCAATCCGTATATACGCCGGCAGCAGCGTAAGATTGGCTTAAAAGACGATCTGCGCATCCGCCGGGCAGAAGTTGCCTGACGTAGCTACGGAAATGCCCGATCATGGAGTACTAACGCCGCCGTCCCAGCGTAGTTACACTGGGTTACGCCAGCTGAACTTAGGGTAGCCTTTACCCGGCGTAACCCAGTGTAATTACGATCTGGCAGGGGGAGTGTCGGAGGAATGTAACGCTGTTACGCTGAGCACAACAGCGTTACTCTTGATCAGGCCCAGTGTAACTATACAATGTGTATTCTTTAATGCAACATAGTTGCTTCAGCTAATCCTAAGAGACAGCTATTTACATAACAAATATTGACTCTATACTGTGGCAAGTTGGAAATTAATTGTCTGATATATGAATCAATGCTATTCTATGATGTACAAATTGATGTTATTTCATGATAATTAAAACTCAGGTATCATAGAGAGGCCACCTTTTTATTGGTTTGTTTTAATAAATTTTAATTCAGTGTCAGCGACCAGGTTGTAATTTTAGTATGGAAAGAAAAAATGCTTAAGTTTGTGTTACTCATGTAATAGAAAGGGAAACTTGGTTTGCAGATAGGTGAATATAGATGAACAAGGTAAAGAAGGGGGTTGAGGAATTTGGTAAGCTTGTCTCACAAGGTGAGGTTTAAGGGATCGCTAGAAAGTTTAGAGGGTAGAGGATAGTCTTTATGGGTAAGTAAGGTTATTCCAGAGAGTTAAACTAAAAAAGAGTTTTTTTTAGACAGCGCTGAGGTGGGTAGATAATTTGTAATTATGATCTAGTTACTTGTGGTGGCTAAATCATATAACATATATACACCAGTGCATAAATTGGTACAAAATTTAATTGAAATACAATCAACAAATATAAAACTTTTTAAAATAAAAAATAGATACCTCTATTTTAAAAAGCTTGGCCCAAAGCAGTGATACATTCCACATAAGAACTGATCCACATATAAACATTCATGGAAATAAAAGTATAGACCCCATACAAGTAGAACACAGTCTGCAGGGAATTCTTCCTTAATTGATTGTATTTAGGGAGACCGAACGGATGGTTGATTTAACCACTATGTAAATGGTATGGAATTCACAGGCTAAGGCCAACTGATGCAGTTAATATGTATAAGCACTTTATGATATTAGCGTGCAATATATTCCGATATAACATACAAGTTTGTTCGCCAGCAATAATTGGTACACCAGAAACGATACACTCACGGCTTAAGTTGTTTTCAACGGCTCCTGTTTTCACAGGAGTCGTGATGTAATATGCCGGGTTTCGTGTTCGTCTCGTTCAGTAGACGGCAGCTAACCGATAAGTTTAAATCCCACTTGCTGCAACTTTGCAATGATGTTACTTTACTCACACTCACCGGGCGTCCCCGGGAAGAATTAACAAAGGTGGCAGCTGGTAATAGATGGAACCGGGTCTTGAATAGATAGTAGTTATCCTCTGATCTGGATCGAATCTAAACCAGATTGTGGCTAGATGAATGTTCAGTTCTTTGGTGAGGGAGAGGTACACAGCTTGGGCTTACTGCAACACGTTTCGTGTCTATCCTGGACACTTTTTCAAGCAGGGAATTGTTCCAGAGAGTGCTGCAGCCTGGGAGAACTGCAGATGCCACTAGACTCTTGTTCACTCTCTTGTTATCTCCCATCTTGACTACTGCAACATTCTCCCCTCTGGCCTCCCTCTGGTTCATCTCGCTCCCCTACAATCCATACTTAATGCCACAACCAGACTCATCTTCCTCTCCAAACACACTGCCTCCACCTCCCCTCTCTGTCAATCTCTACAATGGCCTCCTATCCCTTTCAGAATTCTCTTCAAGCTCCTTACCACAACTTACAACGTTCACTCCTCCTCCACCATTCCCTACCTCTCCTCAGGGGCGTAGCTAAAGGTTCATGGGCCCAGGTGCAAAAGGTCAGCTTGGGCCCCCCCCCACATAGAGGCTGTTTGAGGTGCACTACCGTAGTGCCAGTGGAGCGCAGCGCACCTCAAAAAACCTGTATGATCAGGTCCACAGAAGACAGACGAGTGACAGGCTGGTGCGCTGCAGGGTGACATCTTCCGGTGTGCTCTGATTCACACTGCGGTGGGCGACACACTGCTAGTTGGACACAGAATGAGCGTGGCCAGTGGTGTAAGTTCTACCTAGTCGCCCGGAGACAAGATAATGTTGGTGCCCCCCCCAAAAAAACCCAAACAAAAATAATATATATATTAGCAGCAATGCAAAATAAAGCAACTGATCACCATACAATAAGGAGCACTTAATATAATA
>WWET01005324.1:38952-60488 GCA_011038615.1 Limnodynastes dumerilii
AAAAGGAAATTGCCTGCTCATACATGAGTGACAAAAAATAGATTAGGTTATTAAGTAACGCACACCTCATTGATCCACAGAGCCAGTTAGAGAATAAAATTTCAATATTTATTTCAACGTATTAAAACCTATTGATTAAGGCGAAATATAGACACATCTAAGTCTTAACAAGACAGTAAATTTTCAGACTTGTTACATCATGCGTGAGCACTCAAAAAGAATATAACAGCGTATTGCATCGGCGATAAACAGAGGGACTACAGCTAAATTGCCCTGCACTGAGGAGAAAGAAACTCACCCTAATGCACGCACTAGCGGTCTCACGACCACACTTCTCCCCTTCCGGGGTAGTATCTAAACCCTCCCTGTACTCACCCTAGTATGCACATAAGGAAACCCTCTCAGGTAAGTATCGAGCAAAGAAAAAAAGTTTTCACTGGATTGCGTTCAAACAGGTTACTTCAATGGATTCTCTGCATGCGAATTGATTGAGGCTCACGTCATATGCAGCACCTGACGCGCGTTTCGCCTGGATGGTAGCTTTATCAAAGGTGTTCAACACTCTGCTAAATCCTCATGAAAACCTGTCCAATGGGACAGAGTTTGCCTTCCAGATTTTAAAACCCCACACTGGAGGCAGAGTTTGCTATGATAATTATGTAAACTGAGCAGTAATAGAAATATCTGCACAAATCTGCCATCGTACGAAGGCAGAGCCATGCAGTAAACTTGAGGTAGGGAGTATGGACACAGACATGTCCATACCTCTAAAACAGAAAGGGGGAGATGTTACTAGCGCTGATCTGGGTTAAATTATCAATGAACAATGAAACAAACAGATAGTAAAATTACAATATACAGGATAAACCTAAAAAATATAGGAAAAACCTAAAAACATAGCAGCATATACTGGAGTCAATAGTCCATAAGTATTATAGGTGGTAGTCTTTAGGTAGAACACCTTTAGCAATCACTCCAATTGGTCACATGGAGAAGGGAGAAAAAGAGATTGCATAAGGAAATTAATAATACACATACATCAGATAAAATTAAAAACAAGCTTTTACTTCAGTAGGTTTAAAATTAAACTAAATGTATGCATAAAAAAGAGAAAACAAGTATAATATAAATAATAAAAATAAATAGTAAAAATGTCCAAAAAGGAAAGAAAGTCCAATAAGAAACGCTCCTACCCCAGTCAGGGATGTAACACAAAAAGTCTCAGGTAAGTGGATGGGACGTCTCCCAATCGACCATCGGAGGCCCGCTGTGCTGGAGTGGAGGATGTCTAAAGGACTTCTGTGCACCGGATCAGCTTGACATGTTTCGGGCTTAGCCCTTTCTCAAAAGCAGTCCGGTGAGATGAAGGTGCTTGAATATATAGCGTTCCCGCCGACGGAGTTGTTTCTTACTCCTCCCTCCAGACGGGACAAACATAACTATCCCTATATGCTGCTATGTTTACAGGCCCGCTGTAGTGGAGGATGTCTAAAGGACTTCTGTGCACCGGATCAGCTTGACATGTTTCGGGCTTAGCCCTTTCTCAAAAGCAGTCCGGTGAGATGAAGGTGCTTGAATATATAGCGTAGCGTCCGACGGAGTTGTTTCTTACTCCTCCCTCCAGACGGGACAAACATAACTATCCCTATATGCTGCTATGTTTAAATGCACCGCATACAGGGCTAGCAATAATTACAGTGACACAAACCAAGTGTCAGAATGAATATACTTCAGTGAATTTGATACATATTGCAAGTAAATGTTGCATATTTTACAATCCTGTGTCTCCGTGTAAGTAAGTGTAATTAATCTGCAGGTGATGGAGAGATGGATAACTTTTCAGTGTGATTGATAAAAGCTAAACACATTAATTGATAAAGTGAACTGGTGAATAACTATGGATACTAAAACCTAACAAATAATGATAAATAAATAAATAATTCAATAAATAAATAAATAAAAAACCTGCATGTTTTAAAAATGTAACCTGTTCTGAACAGTTCCGTTTCACTCTCAAGAACTGACCCTTAGGTATGTTTTTCAACCATATTGGGTGATGGTTACTAGTATGAGGTATATACGAATTTGTATCTGTGACTTTGGTAAAATTTTGCCTTCGAGACAGATAATGAAGATTTTGATGCAAGGTGGGAGACAATTTTAAAAAAATGCTCCTCAGCCCTAATTGAGTTGATAATTGAAGAAAGAAAATCACATCTTAGAGAGTTAGAAACCAAAATAGAATCTATCAGGGAGATGCTAGAACCCTTCAAAGAAATAGAAGAGTTCAAAGAATTAGAGGGGGAGGTGTTATTAAGGATAGACGCAAAAGAAGAAGAGGTGATAAAGAAAAAGAGGGGAAAACTGATTAGGGATGGTGTTTATATATCATCAGAAGATCACACAATGAATGATATCACTTACACCATGCCAGAACCACACCTACAAGAACATGCGCCAACTAGTTCCACATACCCCCTACCACAGAGTCAAAGAAAGAAAGGAAAGAATAAACATATGGATAAATATTCTACCTCTGAGATTAATAAACAAAAGACCAATACCAAAAATAATCCTAAAGGAACAAATATATTCCCGAATAACCCTATAGAGAACAACAAAAAAGGGAATTTAAATAACAATAATAAAAAAGATATCCTGATTAATCAATCCACTAGGGATGCACAAGACCTGAAACCACAAGATCCCCCCAAATATGTCCATCCCAACTCCAATAAACCCCACTCATACCCACCTAGGGAATATCCTCCTAGACCCAATTTTTATCCTAAAGGATATAGGGGTCAACCCTTCAGGGGTGGCCAACAACAAAGGAATAATGGTCCCTGGTTTCCTAAAAGGGGTGGTTTTAGGGGTAACAATCACCATCATTTTACGAAAGGAGAGAGAAACTTCTACCCCCACCAATACCCCTACCCCAAATATTCAAACTATCAAGACGACTATTATTTTTCCCCAGGACATAACAGCTATGATCCTCTGAGAGAGTTTGATAAATTTTCACAACACTCCTCTCTTTCTTTTTTAGAAGATACAAGGGACATGAGAGATCCCTATTGGTGAACCAACCTACCCCCTTGACCCAAAAAATAGTAAAAAGAGGGAAAAGAGGGGGGAATATTGAACGAAAAAGAGTTAGGGCAAGAGAGAAGAAGAAAAAACTAAAAACATTACAAGTTTGCCAACCAATAGATATAGAAAATAAAGAAAACGAGAAGGGGGATACTAAGATTTTTAACTTGAGCTCCCACACTCTGACTAAGGAAGAGGAAAAAATCCTCAAACGAGGCTTAAAATTTGCCCCAAATAATTCTTATAACCCATTCAATATATTCCTGGATATTCAAAAATTCATTAGGAAGTTAACCCTAAAAAAGTTCTTCCTTAATGACCCCTCTAACGATAACATAACTCCAGATGTAACTAAGATTGAAAGGGTAAAAGGATTAAAGAGTAAATCCACCTTTTTTCCCTGTCATAAAAAGGGTAATTATATTGAGACATTCGAAAAATTAATTATTAAGGATTTACATGGGTTACAAGGAACACATAGTAACAATAAGAAGAACAAATATAGGAATAACCTAACCAAAGCTGAAAAAGAGGCCCTTAGATCTTTACAGAAACAGAAAGAGATCATTGTCAAACCAGCCGACAAAGGAGGTAGTATAGTAGTCATGGACTCCGATAAATATAAGATGGAAATAATGAGACAAATTACAGACCCCAAAACTTATAAAAAATTAAGAGGGGATCCTACCAAGGAGTACCAAAATAAACTTAAAACTATGGTTGACGGCTTTGTGAAAAAAGGTGTCATCACCATCAAAGAAAAGGAGTTCATTGAGGTGATGGAGCCATCAATCCCAGTGATTTATGTTCTTCCCAAAATACACAAGGACATTAAAAATCCTCCAGGTCGTCCAATAGTTGCTGGGATAGGCTCCATCACCTCAAATCTATCCCAATTAATTGACAGACACTTACAGACACTTATGTGTCATATCCCTTCGTTTATCAAAGACACCACTGATATTCTCAAAAAACTGGAAGGAGTGACATGGAATAGAGGGTGGAGACTGGTTACAGCTGACGTCTCCTCCCTCTATACCATCATAGATCATAATAAAGGGTTGGAAGCAGTTGAATTCTTTTTAAATTTATCAAATACGGATCCGGGATTGATTAACTTTATTTTAGAAGGAATTAGATTCATTTTAAATCATAATTATTTTAACTTTGATGGGTCCTTCTACCTTCAAATCTGTGGCACAGCCATGGGGACCAGGTTCGCCCCCTGTTATGCCAATTTGTTTTTGGCATACTGGGAACGTACTATCATCCCAAACGGGGGTGCAAACCTGGTCTCGTGGCATAGATACATCGACGATGTTCTGTTTGTATGGGGTGGGTCAATGGAAGAATTGCAGGGTTTTTGTAAATCATTAAATGAGAATGATTTGAATATCCAACTAACATTTGACATCAGTGAAAAATCCGTCAATTATCTCGATTTAAATATTTATATTGAAGACGACACCCTAAAAACACAAAATTTTACAAAAGTCACAGATACGAATTCGTATATACCTCATACTAGTAACCATCACCCAATATGGTTGAAAAACATACCTAAGGGTCAGTTCTTGAGGGTGAAACGGAACTGTTCAGAACAGGTTACATTTTTAAAACATGCAGGAATATTGAAGGAACAATTTAGAGTTAAGGGTTATTTGGAGGACACACTACATAATACATTGGAGGAAGTGAAAGATACTAAAAGGGAATCATTATTTATCCCCAAAACACCCCAAAAAAAGATCAACGAAGAGGTCCCCTTTATAAGCCAATTTTCCACTCAATATAAAGAAGTGGAAAGTATTCTGAGGAAACACTGGCATATACTACACGGAGATGTGGAATTAAATAAACATATTGGGGTAACACCTAGGTTTGTTTATAGAAAGGCCCCTAATTTAAGAGACCACCTGGTAAAGAGTGCTTTCATAAGCGAAAACAGAACTCCATCCACGATAACCACGGTTGGATTTCATAGATGTGGTGATTGCACAATCTGTAAATTAATTAAGGGCCCCAAGAAGATTAGTCATTATATATCTAATGGCAAGGAAATAAAAATTAACGAATTTATTACTTGCAATAGCAAGAACTGTGTGTACATCATTAAATGCAAGTGTGGTTTGGAATATGTTGGACGCACCTCCAGACCTTTGAAAACTAGGTGGTCGGAACATCTGCGGAACATCAGGAAAGGTCTGGAGGTGCACCCCATGTCCTCTCATTTCAAGAAACAACACAACAATGACCCATCTAATATTATGACCTTTTGTGGAATTAAGAAGGTGAATCCTCACTGGCGGATCCACGATTCTGGGTCCGCCCTAGCAAAGAAAGAGATGGAGTACATCTTCAATTTGAATACATTACATCCACATGGACTCAACCAGGATTTTGAGTTGAAGTGGTTCTTATAATACTTTTTTCCCCTTATAATTTAGGGGAAGCATAATCCGAAAACACGATATACCTACGACCATACCTTCCTGGATGAGCCCGATTCCGTCCGATCTTGGAAGCCATACAGGATGGGCCTGGTGAGTACCTGGATGGGGGGACCCCCAGGGAATACCAGATGTCGTAGGTGAAATACAGTGTTATTAGGTGAGTATTCTCCTTCACCCACTGGAAAAGTGAGGAATATGAAGAAATAGACCACTTCCTCAACCTGGATGTCTTTCACCCCTTAGGAACATATGGGTGAGTCCCATTTACTCCTTAGAAATCAAAAGGGATCCTGTACTTATGGTTATATTGAAGATGTACTCCATACTCTAATATTTTTATATATTTTTATATTTTTTGTTTACTTATTGTGTAAAATATTCCTAGCTCATGAAAAAATAGAGCCGTTACAGAAGTCCTCCCTATATTCAGGTTTTTGCCTAAATCTCTTTATGGAACCTCTTAGTTCCAGACGAGAGTCCTATCGGTTCCGACTGTTACACAGAGAGGCCCATTTAAGAATTTGGGGTCCTGAATCCTGTTTTGGGGGGATAGAACCAATCATGATTAGCTCACGATGGGTCATTTGAAGTATTTTTATCACTTTAATTGTATATTAACATTCTTCAAGAAGGGGATTTTCCGGCTCCCTATATAAAGAGAGCTAAAAGCCTTTTCAATGTTTTTGCGTGATGTTTTTAGAATGAGGTCTTCTGTTCCCTTTAATGACACCTCTCGTGTGAATATTTTTAAAAATTATGTGTAAATCCCCAAGTAATGATAATCTCCAATAAGAGGAGATGGATTTAGAGAATGGTATCCTATTTATGTATTTTATCTATTTATTTCTTCATACTACGTCTAATGTACTTTTTAATGTGTACCTCTTAATGTGTATTACCAGGGAGTGTTCCCAATATAGGGAGATCTGAAGGGGATAATGTTTTTAGATCTTATGGGACGTCTTCCTTTCCCATTTATCTAGGGCTCAATGGGAATTTACCTTTAGAGTGGAGCAACATCTCCCTTTGGTTCTTTATAGATGTGGTTTTTCTATTTAGATATATATACATTGATACATTTATGTTTGATACACAATTGTTACAACAACCATTCTGGGATTATCAGGCATTACATTGCAGAGGTCGATATGTTAGATTTGGAAGACATGTAACCCTTATTCCAAGATCTAACTCCTCTGGGTCCAAATGTGTGCATTATTTATTTATTTATTGAATTATTTATTTATTTATCATTATTTGTTAGGTTTTAGTATCCATAGTTATTCACCAGTTCACTTTATCAATTAATGTGTTTAGCTTTTATCAATCACACTGAAAAGTTATCCATCTCTCCATCACCTGCAGATTAATTACACTTACTTACACGGAGACACAGGATTGTAAAATATGCAACATTTACTTGCAATATGTATCAAATTCACTGAAGTATATTCATTCTGACACTTGGTTTGTGTCACTGTAATTATTGCTAGCCCTGTATGCGGTGCATTTAAACATAGCAGCATATAGGGATAGTTATGTTTGTCCCGTCTGGAGGGAGGAGTAAGAAACAACTCCGTCGGCGGGAACGCTATATATTCAAGCACCTTCATCTCACCGGACTGCTTTTGAGAAAGGGCTAAGCCCGAAACATGTCAAGCTGATCCGGTGCACAGAAGTCCTTTAGACATCCTCCACTCCAGCACAGCGGGCCTCCGATGGTCGATTGGGAGACGTCCCATCCACTTACCTGAGACTTTTTGTGTTACATCCCTGGGGGGGGGAGGAGTGTTTCTCATTGGACTTTCTTTCCTTTTTGGACATTTTTTACTATTTATATTATTTATATTATACTTGTTCTTTTTTATGCATACATTTAGTTTAATTTTAAACCTACTGAAGTAAAAGCTTGTTTTTAATTTTATCTGATGTATGTGTATTTATTATTAATTTCCTTATGCAATCTCTTTTTCTCCCTTCTCCATGTGACCAATTGGAGTGATTGCTAAAGGTGTTCTACCTAAAGACTACCACCTATAAAACTTATGGACTATTGACTCCAGTATATGCTGCTATGTTTTTAGGTTTTTCCTATTTTTTAGGTATATCCTGTATATTGTAATTTTACTATCTGATTGTTTCATTGTTCATTGATAATTTAACCCAGATCAGCGCTAGTAACATCTCCCCCTTTCTGTTTTATTTGTATATGTTTTTTGTAAGGTTGAGGCACCTTACTGGGGTAGAGTGCAGCTGCAGGTTTTTTAGCGCTGGTTAGTGGTATAATCTTTTTGTTTTAATGTCCATACCTCTGCCTATCAGCGTGGAGTGACAGGGATGTTCACCCCCCAATTCCATGCATAACAACAGACCCCCACACGTATGGAAAGCATGCAGGGGTCATAAACAGCAAAACATATGTTTGCCCATATGTATATATTGTTACTGTAAAAAAGCAAAATCTGAATGCCATAAAAAAAAATTATATTTAGCAAATGAAACAGAATGTGTCCAAATCAGCATGTTTAATTAAACTCACAATTCAAAATAACCTAATTACTACAGGTGGAAGGTCAAGAAAAGAGGACAGTGATGGGAACCAGTCTACTGCCCAAAATGATATAAATATAATCCAGCTTTGTCTGTTTTGTTTTGTACCTTTAGGTGAACACTTTTCAGGCTGTGCTAATTACAGACTGGACAGCTACTTTTGTCCTGTTTAACTATGGAGATATTGAGTGGACAACAGGTACGGCCAGTGGTGGGAATAGTCTTACAGGTCTTGGAGGAACCCCGGCACTGGTAAGAAAGGATACAGTATATATTCTAGTTTTTTTTTATTGTATGAGTTTATGTTTAATATTCTACCAAAATATCTGATTCAGAGTTACGGTATAAGCAGCTACAAAATATGCAAAATCCTGGCCAAGCTGGGGTGCAAATTAGGAGATATTTCTGTATGTGGGGAACATACTTTGCTATTGTTTATAGCACAAATACTGTACAAATCTCAAATCAGAAGCAAACGACACACGGAATCTGGCATTCTCAAAGGTAACAGTTAAATATATGGAATTAACAGGATTGGTTATCATTGTATTACACAGGCTGGTCTTAACAATGGATATAGCACTGGATACTTCACAATCCCAGGCTCCCTGTCGCCAGCCATTGTCAATATATCCTCCACCACTAATGTAAATGTCATTGGGCGATGGGCTTTCAGAGTGGACATAAGAAATGTTGACAAAGGTAAGTAAAAAGTCTGTCAATCTATGAAGACTGCTGTTCCAATATAACTTATGTTCATTTATCTGCTTTTTCATGAAATATTTTCTTTCTCTTGTTTAAATATGAAAACTACTCATTATATCCACCAATGGCTAAAGATTGTACACACACAGAATTTGTATAACAGGTTCTGTTTTAACACCATTATTTCCACAATTAACAAGGATCATTTGCTACATCTGTATGAGAAACAAGGTATAAGTGTTCTAGGTTCAAACACTCAGGTTTACAATCACTTCACACAATTCTTTTGGCTGGTGTTTGAACAGAAAAATATACTGTCAATTATTATGCAGTTTGCATCTTTGAAACCACAAATGTGGACTCTGCGACCATCATCAGAATTAGATACAAACTTTTCTTTTCAATTGATATTTACAGACATTGCCCTATGTAGTTGAGACGTTTCCTAAATCCTGTTGAAACTGCATCTCTGGTATCACTGTTAACTGAAAAAAAAAAACTAAAATATAGAAAGGTTATAAATTTATGTCCATTTAATATCCCCCCCAAAAAAATATCCAAACTATAAAAAAAAAAATGACATTTAATAAATAACAAACACAATAGCGGTCAAAACACACAGTCCTATGTAGAGGGCGGGAACTGCGGCAAAAGTTTTTCAGCACATGCATGCATTGGCTCACCCTCCTCTCCACTGACTAACCAGTGAGGGACATTTGGATCTATGAAAATCATACTAAAAACTATATAAAAAAATTAAAGTAACGTTATTATTATACATTTGCTGTTGTTTTAATATCCGTGTTTCATTTTTTAATGTGTAACAATATAATAGAACAATATTTTTTTTTTATTATGACAACTAGAACTTTAAAGTTTAATGAATTGCCCTGACAATATTTTTGTCTCAACAAAATATAAATAGTTTCCTCCGAGCATTTGTGTTATATTTTGTCTACAAAAGTGTTGAGTATTTGACAAAACAGATCGATACACAAGTTAATAGAGAACTCCCACCAGTTGTGGATTGGAGATGGAGATATTGGATCCATGATTGTGCCTTCGGCATTCTAAGACTGAAGTAAGTCAAATCCATGAGTTCTTTTCTTGTATTTTTAATATTTTAGTTATCTGTCAAGGAGGTTCCAAAAGCCTCCATTGTGAATGTGTCCTTGTTTAGGACCAGGAGCAGTGAAGAGCTCCAGCAATTTTTCAACAGACGTGGGAAGGACCTTGACGTGGTTCTGTTGCTCACAACCACTAGGTGTCACTGCAACCAAATAGTCTTTGTCTTGATCAAAGTCAGATGCATCAAATATGTTACTTTGTTTAAGAACTGAACAATGTAGGACCACCCCCCCACCCCCTTCCCCTAGTCCCACCAACCCCCTTCTAGGGAAGTGACAATCATAATATTGGATAAATAATGTCCGCAAAGCTGAAGGATGTGTGCAACAACCCAAACAATAAATACAAAATGCAATAGAGAAATAACAGCTGTGCTTGTTACACAGGTGGATCAAAGTGAACAAGTATATAAAAAATATATAAAACATTTTAGAAAAACGTTGCAACTCTAAAGACTGTAAATACACTTTATTACAAATCATTTAAAAACCAGTAAATTATCTTGTAACTATGTGCATTCATATCTTCCTGTGCTCTGCATAAATCCTGCTGATTTATGCTCCATTTATGCTCCATCTTGCTGAATAATATCTACAGTACCTCTGCTGACAACTATTTAGTGAGCTCCCACTGTTACTATCAACTCTACTATTCAACTATATGGCATATGTACTCAAGTACTTTCTTCTTTACAGTAGAATCTATAGAATTTTCACATTGAGATCTACCAATTAGTGGCTTTGACAGCTGAGCCCATCAAGGCAGTATATAAATTCACATTATGCATCACCTTATAAGTACAATTTAGTAGGGCTACTACAAGTGTATTTTAATCCTTTGGAAAAAGGTCTTCTCAATTGTATTATATATGTGGAACATATATTTATGGTTTATGCGTCTCATTTTAATGGTGTTTAAATTAATTGTAGTGAAGTATATTTACAGTCTTTAGAGTTGCAATGGTTTTCTATAATATTTTTTAAATATTTTTTTATATACTTGTTCACTTGATTGATTGATCCACCTGTGTGACAAGCGCAGCTGTTATTTCTCTATTGCATTTTATATTTCTGCAACCCCCTCAAAATGATACCTAATTGTAACATTGCATGGGGAGAACAGACAAACTTAGCACTGATAAGTCCTTGTCCAGGAATTGAACTCATGACCTCAGCACTGTGCAAAAGTGCTACCCCTTGAGCCACCATGTTATCAGTTGAGTTATGTTGTTCTTTAATCATGGTCACATCTGGATTCACACTTAAGAAGCTTTGACTTCTTAAGTGCAGTTATTTAATAATGAACCTACTTTGCATGCATAGTATGTCTTTTACGCAATCTACATACCACTTAGGTACGTAGATTGACTATGTACGGTCTTTAAAGATTGCATATAGTTGGTTAAGTAGAAAGAGGTGTGCCTGGGTAGCCTCAGGGAGTTTTTAAAAATAATTGTATGGGGGGTACGCAAAGGAAGTGGGAAGGGTGCAATGATGCATTCTCTTCATAAGAAGGAAAATATGCATGGTTACTGATGTGCCATTAGGATCCTAAAAACAGGGGCTTGTTGGTTGGGCTGGATAAGGTGTGAATCCAGCTACACCTAACTCACTCTTAAGTCTCAACACGGTCCAATGAGGTTGCAGTGTTACCATTGGTTGTGCCAACGCTTCCTAAATTTCATGTCCGTTATGTCACCACCTTAGAGATTACGGACCTGATTCACACTTAAGAAGCTTCTTAAAATAAGAACTTAAAGTCACTTCTAGGCAAAACCATGTTGATTGCAGGGGGGGTCAAGTTAATTGTATTCTTTGCATGCAGGAATACATCTTTAAATTGCTTACTGAAAACAGATACTGACCAGCTTTACTATTACACTGTTATTTGGACTTGGGCTGGGAAATATCACCTCTCAACACTAATACTGTTTGCAACAGATGAAATATGACTCCCCTGCAATCAACATGATTTAGCCCAGGAGTGACTTTAAGTTCTTATTTTAAGTAGCTTCTTAAGTGTGAATCAGGTCCTACACCTCCAATCACACTTAGCACATCCATCATTTGTGTTCCAATGTACTGCACACTTGCTTTGCACTGATTTGCATCTGCTGGATCATGACCTATGTCAGTAGCTGGGAGCTTTGTACAGTGTGTATTTAATGGATAGGTAAAAGGAGATGTAATTGCCAGTCTGGTGATGATACAGCCTACGGCTGAACGGTGGCAATAGAAAAGTACTATTGGGTACAAGAACTTATTTCCCCATCCTCCATAGCTTCAGGCTATGGTGGGTAATAGGTTAATGTTAGTGTAGCAGGTATAAGGATAGGGTTAGAGATAAGGGGGGAAGTTAGGGTTAGGCTGTGGGGTATGGTGGTTTAGAGATAGGACTGAAGAAGGGGAAGGTTAGGGGTAGGCTGCGGGGCATAGAGGGCTTGGGCTAGGCTATGGTACATGGAGGTCTTAGTGCTAGGACTGAAGAAGGAGTAGATTAGTGTTAGGCTACAGGATACGGAAAGTTAGAGTTAGGAAAGAGTTAAGGTTAGGGTGAGGTTAAAACACTTGTTTCGGCAGATGACTCTTTGTGACTATACTAAGTTGCATCACTGCTGCGTTCTACAGTGCAGACTGTTGGCAACTGCTGGCAGACTTTATTCTTTAGACAAGCAAGACCATCGTACCGGCAACTTAGATTCTGTAAAAGTGAACACAATTGTATATTTTACATACACATACAAAAAAATACCATACAATGTTTAACTCTTAATTGAACTGTATAAATGATACGCTAAATACATTCAGGTGATCATCAGCAATATACCACAATTAAATCACACCTACTATAAAACAGCAACCACTTAATGACAAAGAATATTTAATTTTTTGGATTTTCATGTGTATCCTTCAGATATACAGTATTTGATTATTGTCTGAGTACTACTGATGTTCTAGTAACTAAAAGCCTGCCTTTGTACCACTGACATACATTAAATATCTGTGAGACCAGCTCATTGGAATTTGTGTGTCCATAAGATGTAACAAATTACTGATTAAACATTGCTTAAACGATTCTAAAGTTAATTCTATCCATATAATATTGTTATGAAATAACCACCCATTGTTCCTCACTTTGGGCCTGATTCACAACTAAGAACAGGATTTAAGTGCTTATATTTAAGAACACTTAAACTGAGCATGCTCAAAACTCAAAACTGTGCACTGAAACTATGTAAGAATGATTCACAGATAAGAACGGCTGCTTAGAAATAGTTCATGCTTGGGAATGTAATGATTTCCTTATGCGTGGCTAGAGGGGCAAGACTCTTAATGCAAATGAGCAGCATTCGGGCTACTAATGCATAGTATGGGCGTTCCTCGAGACTTAGGAATGATTCACAGTTAAGAAGGGCTTGCTCGGAGTAACATATGCATGGTAAAAGATAAGAATGCCCTCTACCATTCTTAAGTTGACATCCACGTGTTTAACAGAGAGCCAAAGCCTCCTGCTTTTCTGTTTGTTCAGCACACAACTGTTGTGTGATTATAATAAATGCATGTGTGTACTTATCTTTTAAAACTGCTGTTATGTCGCCATTTTGTGTTTGATTTTAATTTGAAAGGTAATCATTATTTACATTTATTTGCAGTTTATGCATTATTTCATTGTTTGTTGTAAATATTATTTAAATATAAGTTTTTATATTTAACTTGTAGCATGTTTGCATTGTATGTGTGAGACCTTGAGATAGAAATATTGTGTAGGTCTAATTTATGTAGATATTTATTATTTTGATATTTATGTTATAACAGCTTTGAAAGCTGAATGGTTCTTTCTTAATCCTTCAATAAGTGTTTATGATTTTAATAATTTCAGACATTGGGGTGGATTCAGAACTACGTTTGCCGTACGTTTATTCGCGTAGCGTATTTTCGTGCGCGTAAATTCGTTCCACTCCCCTTGGCACACCCCTTGAACGTACGTATTTTGTCAAAATACGCTTTCCAAACCCTACCTTTACTTTTTCCAACGTAACCGCAGTCATACGAACATGTACGTATGGGCTAGACGAATTTACGCAGCTAAGCACGCCCATACTGTACACTTTAAATACAACCCCCGCCTACTTCACATATTTCAGACGCACGTAAAATTGGCACGCCCATACGTAAGTATTTACGTGACACATACGTGAATGGCCCATACGTTTACAATTACGCTACGTTACTGTGCGTATTTTCTATGGTGCGCATGCGCAATACTTACAGATACGCGATTTTACGTCTCCGCCATACGTAAATTTGCTCCGAAGCGTTGTTCTGGATCAGGCCCATTGTAACAATCGAATGAGTGACAATTGAATCCTGCAACCTATTTTTCTGTGTGGGGTTGGTATAAGATGGGTCAGTGATCAGTGAAGGGTCTGTAGCTTCACTAAATGCCAGAAAGTAGGGAGAGTGCCAAAATACAAAGACAACAGTTGTGTTCTGCATATTACTGCTCGCTCTCCTTTCTAAATACGTCTCTTGAACCGTGCCCAGACTTCCATTAGCACATCACTCAGACCTACCAAGCACAGTGTCAGCAGGTTCCAATAGTGAATCAATGCTGGAACCAGCCTTGCCTGCAAGTGAATAGGTGGCCAACCCACAAATTCACAAAGATGCCAAGACCACCACTTTGAGAAAGAGCTTTGCTCGAAACGCGTTAGGATGATTAGCAAGCCAACCAAACTAGCGATCGACCAGACAGTTTGGCAGTTCCATATCCAGTGGATTCATCAGATGAGAGGCCCTCACATTGTCTCCTGGATTTGGACACAGCCCATTGCTTTGGTAGGATCCAAAGGCAAACACCGGATTTTGAAAGGTGGGTTTTCAATGTGTGTAATACATGTGCGGTATATTAGGTGTCTGGACAAGGCACACTACATAAAGTACATGTGGTCATAATATATATATGTACAATAACCAGACCCATAATCCCATAATTTATCCCATAATTTTATAGTGTGTGCAATTCCTAGGCCCATAATATATATTGTAACATATGTGTATATGTATATATACTGTGTATGTATATATATATATATATATATATATGTATGTATGTATGTATGTATGTATGTGTGTGTGTGTGTGTGTGTGTGTGTGTGTTTCCAGCTCTGTGGTGAGATTTCTCATGCTTACTCATGAAGTCACGCCCCCTTTAAAAAAAACACACCTCACACAGCCAGGCCCCTTTTACGATTTTCCATTTTTTGTCTCTTTTCATTTATTTTTTATATTCATTGTGTGGGAGGGGAGAGGTGTCTGGTCTACCAGAACCTCCCTCTGGGTGTGCCACTGGGATTCCTCATTAGTCCTTCTAATTTATAGCCTTTATTGGCTTTATTGTAATATTTATTGTCTTATACATGGTTCTTTGACAAAGTTTTGTCAGTGGTCTCACTCTGCCGCTATGATGTAAGATTGCAGAGCTGCTAGTTACCTTCCTTATATTGATTAACTTCAAGACCCCAACCTTAAGATTTTTAACCTAAAATGGTGGCGCACTGGAAGTCTGGATATGGGAGTCAGGATAAGGCACACCCATACTAAAGTTCTTAAATACAAACCCCATCTCCCTTATGCTCACATCTGCCCATCATTGGAAACTCATTGGAACCTGACTGTTACAGAACAAAATTATATTTATCATTATTTTGGCTATCTTTAAGCTAATAAATACTGTCAAAAGTCAAGAAGTCAAAGAATGCATTGCTGAATATGCAGAAAATGTCAAAACAAAGACAATGGCACTTGAAATTCCGGTTTCAGTTGACAGTTATTTTGCATGACTTGCCAGTAAAAACTGAATGTAGATGACAAGTGTGATATATCTTTAGAGCAAATGCACAAAAATACACAGAGAAGATGTCAGTGTGCAAACAACTAGTTAATTGAAGTGAGTAAACCCAGGAAATAGAAAGTTAATAGAAATAGAAATAGAAAGTTAGGAAATAGAAAGAGTAGTATATAAGATAAATACAGGTAACAAGGTGGTACTGATTCTTGTTACAGGAATATATATGCACTAGTAAACAGGTGGAATGATGCAGAAAACATTTTATGAATGTGCACAAGTAACTCAGTGGTATAATGCAGGAAACAGGCTAGATATGCAAACAATGCAGGGTATGATGCAGGAAACAGGTTAAGCTTACACAAAAATTGCAGAGGTGTAATCTTAGACAGAATTCTTTAGGGGTGTGGCCAAAGTCCTGAGTAAACGAGTCATAGACCTGTCATAGCAACAGGGACACAAACAACATAAAAGGGTCATTAGACAATTATTAAACTAGCCCTGAGTTCTGAAGAACGCAGTATATTAAACCCAGGGTCCAGGTCCAGTCCATAAAGAATAGGTTGCCAAATAGCAAGAACTGCAACAGCAGCACTCCTGATGAATTAGGAGTACTGGGTTCAAGAGTAAGGTCGCACCTAGTGACCCCACCCTTCTGGTGAGGAGTGGAACTGCAGAGGACAGGCAAGAAGATAAGACAGGAGAAATATTTCCTGCTGGTTATTTTCTCTGGCTGGTGTGAGGATGGAGCAGTCGTCCCTGGTCAGGTATGTCTGCCTCACGCATAATTCACCTATAACCCACTAAATTAGCAGCAGAACATTAAATAATACTGTTACTTGTTTGGGAATTTTTGGTCATAAAACTCTCATAACAATACATTTAGATATAAATGTATTGTGGAAAAAAAAGGTTCTGCACATTTAATGACAGCCATTTACTGTAAAAGAGATTTGTAAATATTGTGGTGAAGAAGTGTATATGATACACAGCAAGAGACTGCAAGTTTTTCAATCCTCAGGATTTTGTAGATAAACTTTAATGCTGGTATGTTTTGTCCTTTTATTATGTATTTAAATATTATTTCAATTAATAAATTAGTAAAATATCCATTGTTTATTCTGCAAGCATTGACCCCTATAACCACTTCTTTCTCTCCCTTTTATTATATTTCTTTTTGTTCCTGTTCCTGGTTATATCCCTTCTATGATATCCCCCTCTCCCTCCTGTACCTGGTTATATCCCTTCTATCATATCCCCTCCCTCCCTCCTGTACCTGGTTATATCCCTTCTATCATATCCCCCTCTCTTTCCTGTACCTGGTTATATCCCTTCTATCATATTCCACTCTCCCTCCTGTACCTGGTTATATCCCCTCTATTATATATCCCTGTCCCTCCTGTACCTGGTTATATCCTTCTTTGCTTTAAACTATACAATTTAGAAACACAGCATCATTCAATGCAGAGAAAAAAGTTAAATATATCTGGTACAGTACATCATAACCATTATATTATCCTCTATTTAGAATACACTTATCAACTATATATGGAAGCTGTTTTGGGCTCATAGTAAGTGCAATACCCATTCAACTTAATAGTTAAAACAAATAATTGTCTCAAATTCTAAAAGAAGATTATGTCTGTTTAAAAAAAACTTTAGAGGCGACATATAAGTAAATATACTGTTTTTGTGGTAAATACAAAAAAAATTGTTCAAACTAATACTTATATGGTTGGGTATAAAGTTTGTCAGTTGCACACTGAACAATTTTGTTTTATTGTCAATGTAGGAAAGATTCTTTTCAGTAAAGGCAATTACTTAACGTTTTTTTTTGTTTTTTGTTTTTATCACTTTCCCGTGATCATTAATAGTCCAGATTATGAGGCAATTACTAAGGGATATTGGAAGATAAGAAGTAACATTTTTCAGGTCATGGGACCTGATTCACAGTTAAGAGGTAAATTGCAAACTTACCTAAATATGCAATACCGATTCAGAGAAAATAAAGAACCCGATTAACCACTCCCCCTATGCCGGAAGTGCTGCGTAAATCTTTCCTGCCTATATTTTGGTACATGCAGACTTTATTAGCTGTGAATCGGTCGTGCGAATAGGTGCTTAAAATTGCTTATGTTTCAAAGATACATAACTAAACACACTGATTAGGCTTTGGAAAAGTAAAGAAATTATTTGTTCTTAAAACAGCTCGTACTCTTATTAACATATGTAAACAAAAGTAATCATTAAAAATACAACCTGAAATAGGAATAATCATGACATAATAACAACACACAAACACATACTGCATGGAGCTAGAAATACTATGATCCACTACATATAGAGATTTTCATAAAACATTTTTAAAATAAACATTAAAAATTGATAAACAGCACAATCAACCAATACAGTTAAATATGAGTAAATGTAATGGTGTCTGTTCACAAAATTAAAAGTTAATTAAAAAAAAAAACCTTCACAAACTCAAACCAAATAATGGCACCTTTACAAGGTTAAAGTCTTGCAAAAAATGTCAAATCAGCATAGGATTAAGTAAACAAGCCTTTATTTGTTTTATAAAAACACACATCCATTGATTATAAACATGCAGCAGGTGTGGCCTGAACTAAGTAGAAGACGCATGGCCTCACAGCAAACAACACAGCTCTTCAGACTTACGAGTGGTCGAGGGCTACCTTAACTTTTCCTGTGCGTATGATCGTTTATGCAAGGCACTCCTACCTGTGAATCAGTCCTAACTCTAGAGAAATGCCCATACTGTACATTAGTAGCCTGTGTGCAGCTCATTTGCATTAAGGGTCTTGCCCCTCTAGCCACGCTTTCCGTGCTGATGCGTCCATCAGTCCTATGTCAGATGTGTGTATGTGAACTGTCGGCCATGGTTTCTTTGCGTATATTTGGGTTCTGGGCATGCACAGTTTAACTGCACATAGAAAAAGCAGGCAGAGAAATTCAGTACTTACTTAAGTGTGAATCAGGGTCATAATTCTAAAGAGGTTAATGCTACTCTTCGAGAGGCCAAGTTCTTTTACTTTGATCAATAGAGTTGCTAGAAGATTAAACTTGACTGACCTGTTACCTTTGTCCTGAATGCGAGGGTTGGGCAAATTTTTGGATTTTCAATAAATATTTCTATGTAAGCACATTTCTAAAGGTCAAATATGTTGGTTCATCTTTAGAAGTTAGGTATGCTTACTATTTTCCCCCATGATTCTAAGTTTTTTTCTTGATCCATCTTAAGCTGAAATGTGAAATAGATATTTCTTAACATACCAGTTTTCTTATACTACCAACTGCGCAGCCAGACCTGTACAGTCTCTTACAGCCTTGTTGAGTTGAAGCTTTTAATTGACCGCATTGAAATTAGTGCTGGTTGAAACTGAAAGGCGTTGGACTTATCTAGATTGTTAAAGCAACTGCAACAACAGGTGGAAATATGCCCCTCGGCAAAACCATCTTGAACTGCAAGGAAGGAAAACTAAAACCATGCAAACACAAAAATAAGGGAAAGGTGAAGGGCGTTGGGGTTTGATGGTTAAAGTGTAGCGCTATATATTACAAAATGGAGCAGCCAGGTTGTAATTTTAATATGGAAAAAGAAAGGGCCCGATCCAGACTTTAGATCTTTTTACATACGCATGTGTACCTAAGTTACGTACTACTAAGGAAAAAGCCTTCCCCTGGCACTCCCCTCTCACGTATGATACTTAACTTTTCCTTGCGTATCTCTGATTGTATCGCCTTCTCATATGTAAGTGCCTAACCCCGCCCATACTGTACCATTTAAATGCCTCCCTCCTCCCACAGTACATATAATCGGCTTGCGTAGGGATGGCTACCCCTAACGTACGAGTTACATACAAGTTACGTACAATGAGTAACATCTGCCATGCACATGCATAGTGCGTTCCCAGAGCCAGATTTATGCATGTCAATTTCCTGTTGTTTTTAAGTCTGGATCAGACTGAAAGTGTTCAAGTTTTTGTTATTCATGTAATAGAAAGGGAAATTTGGATTGTAAGTAGGTTATAATAGATGAAGACAGACAAAGGTTAAGAAGGAAGTTGAGGAATTTGATAAGCCTGTCTAAACAGATGAGATTTAAGTGATCATTTGAAAGTTTGGAGAGTAGGGGATAGTCTTAATGGGTGAGGAAGGTTATTCCAGAGAGTGGGTGCAGCTCGGGAGAAATCTTGTAACTGGGAATCAGAGCATTTGGTTAGTGTAGAGGAGAGCTTTATGTCCTTTGAAGATCTTATTGTCACAAAATGCAGAACCTTTAAGGTCAGACGCAGTCTCTGCTTGGGTTTCACTGGCTGTACTGGTCTTGGAACTTCAGTGTGGCCAGCTGTCTCGTGAATCCCTGGTCCTTCCTGGTTCTAGCTGGCTTGTAATCCATAGCTGTCTTCCTTGCTGGTTTAATGAGTTTTGCCATACTGGAAGCGGTCATGTGACTACCAAGCTCCAATTTGGTTCTTCCAGTTTTCCCCAGGCCTCCCAGTAATCCTATGTACTTTTAGCGCTCCCTATTTAAATTGATGGCACAGGTCAGTGCAACAACTACAATCTGTGCATCGTCTCTGGTTCCTGAGTCTTTCTTTGTGAATTCTCAGTATTCTTTTTGTCTACTCTTGGTCTGCTGACTTTGATCATCCCTCTGCACTACAAGTACCAGCTGTACCATCAAGCAAGCCATAATGTAGTTTTCACTTATCGATCTGCACTACAAGCTCCAGTATTCCATCTGCAAGTCTGAGTACAGTTCTCACTCTGAACTCTATACTCCCGCAACTCTAACTACATTGCAGTTCAGACTGCTCAGAGTCACAAAAGCTCTAGTACTCCTCCTTCTCATGGTATACCATGCTAAGGTTCTCTGTAACTCACCGGTCTCTCTCTCCTCGTGACCTTTCTTGTGTTCCAGTCGATGAGCAAGCCCTAAATGAAATCCCACATTTCCTAGGTTCTTCTGATAACCCAGGGGTTCCTGAGACAGATCCCAAATTCTGTAAGTCCATGACACTGAGATATGGTATATATCCTGAGATGAGTGATGATATGTATGTGGGTGCAGTCTTGTTGATGGCTTTGTAGGTTAGTAAAAGCATTTTGTATTTGATTCTGTAGTATATTGGCAACCAATGCAGAGACTAACAGAGTGAAGCACCTCTAGAAGAGCGTTTTGCAAGGAAAATCAGTCTAGCCACTGCATGCATTATAGACTGCAGGGGGATTAGTTTTATATGTTGAAGTTCAATAAAGTAAGCATTGCAATAATCAATGCGGGAGATAATTAATGCATAAATGAGAGTTATTCAGGGGCTGGCTAGCAAATTTTGGCCTGGGGGGCAAGCCCACGGCAGTGGCCCATAAGTAACGGGCCATTGTTATAAGCATATATATATAGTATAAGGGGCTGATTCAGAGATGCGATTGCGAAAAGATCGCAAAAATACGCATCTAATGTTAAGATCCTAGCAGGTTCCAGCCCACTGCATAAAGAGTCACTCCCCTTGCAAACAGCGGTGGATCTTAAACTTAGACCACCATTGACTAGCCCTAACTCTACGCTGTCATTTGGGATCTTAAGTGACGTGGTAGCGTTCATTTAAGATCCTAAGTGTCAGCCCGCGCCCACTTTCCCTCATTTCCCTGCCTCCCCCCGCCCATTTCCATGCAAATCCTTAAGATCTTAAAGATTCGCAGCACTTAAGATCTTAAGTGCTTGCGATCGATTCA
>WWET01005324.1:71090-81243 GCA_011038615.1 Limnodynastes dumerilii
GACCTTTCCTAATCCTGTCCCGAATGCTCTCTCTAAGACCTCTAGCCAGGGGCGTATAAGAGCAGCGACTCAGCCCTGTACCCAATTCTGCCGCCGTGGGACCTAGCAGTGGGGGTTCCCGCCTGCGCTCGTTGCTCCTGTCTCTGGAACGCCTGGATCTTTTCCTAGCACCTGCGCGGCTACAGGGGGATGAGGATGTGCGGGATGCGCATGACGTGGAGGACATAGCCGGGGATACATGGCGTGTAGTGTGGAGCCATGTACACTCACCGGTCTGGACGACAGACTCTCTCTCTGGAGCTGATGCCGCTGCTGCGGGTGCTGCTCCGCCCACCGGCTGTTGCCGACCCTTAGGAAGCTGAGCCTCTGCTGGTGTCTCTGATATGTTCCGTTCGTTGCTCACCCCTCTTCCGCTGTCCTGGTGCGGTTGCGCATGAGGAGAGAGTGCTGGATTCGCAGGGGTAGAGGTGTGGGTCGCTATGAGGGTATTGCGCTGAGCTGTGTAGTGTGGTCCTGTCTGGGACGGTGGCGTTCTGAGGAATGCCCCCCCCTGAGAAGGGGACCGGGACCAACTAGCTCTACCTCGGTTGGTCGTGGACTTATGGTGACTGTACGACTATGATATGGTAATGGCGTGAGGATGGGCGGCGCCCTGGTCTGAGGGAGGCATAAGGCCTGTCCCGCCTGCTATGGCGTGAGTGTCTAGACCCCTCCCTGACCCGTGACTCCCTGGGACTCCAGTAGAGGGAGGGGCTGGAGGGTGACCTGTGAAGTTGGCGGTGCTTGTGGGACATATGGCGGGCTGAGCGGGCATGCCTGTGCCTATCCTGGGAGTCTGGTGACAGGGGGAGGAGTCTGGGGACGAGATGAGGACCTGTCAGTATACGTAGACAGGTCTCCAGTGTAATCAGAGGACATGCTGTCGCTTAAATAGCCCCTGGAGGAGGGGGAGGACGATGGAGCCCTGGCAGGGACTCCTCCGCATGCCCGATCCCAAGATTGCCGCCCCCGGTGCTCCCGCGAGCCTGGGAGGCAGCGGTGGATGTGGCTCTTTGATCTGTCACCAGCCCCTCCGGACCCTCCTTGTGCGGCACACAGGAGGCGGAGGAGGAGAGGCAGAGCGGGCAGCGGGAGCTCCAGACCTGGCCATGTTGTCTGGAGCAGGGGACAGCGCTGAAGGGTGGACCGTGGAGGGGGGAGGAGCAGCACGTTGGCGCTGAGGAAGGGGGGCTGAGCGGAGCGGCCACACAGGGTTGGGAGCCGCAGGTGGATGGGGAGAGGGCAGCGCAGACACGGAGGAGCTGGGGGGTGAGCACAGCGCTGGCCACTGCGGGGGAAGGGACCCTGGGTAGCGCGTGAGATGCAGGGAAAGTGGAGCAGGCAGGGGAGAGGAGGCAGCGCAGACCACAGGGGGGCGAAGTGGTGAAAAGGGCAGGGAATGCAGCGCAGGGCAGGTGAGAGGGGCAGTATGCGGGGACACACCACCTGGAGCACAGATAAACACAGGGGACAGAACAAAGAGAGGCACTTATCTCATCTGTGATCTTCATCCACAGCCAGGCAGCAGGAACAAAGGACTGCCTGGAGATACTGGATTATCTCCGAAACCAGCCCCCTCCACCCATTGGCCACCAGGTAAGCCAGGTGGGCTTGGGAACGCCCCAACCAGGAGGTTTAATTTCACGTGGGCTTATGTAGCCCTTGTTTTATATGTATATCCCCACGGGATACATAGAAAAGAGACTGAGCGTAATATTCTATTAAGCGCATCCGGTGCTCATCCAATGCCACTGAGGAGTGGTCTCCCGTTCTCACAGATGGTGCGATTAGTGCAGATTCTCCCCGATAGTTCTAAACTTAAAGCAGCTTTGGCAGAGATGGGCAAGAGAATTTTAGATCGGGGCTATTGTAGATCTGATGTCAATAAGGCCATTGATCGCTGTCTTCCTCTTAACAGGAATAATGTACTCCACACCTCTATGGCTGGTGTTTTGTTCTACTTGTTCAGCTTCACCACGTTCGGCAGTTCTGAAACACTGGCATATTCGACAATCAGATTCTGGAATGTCATGTGTTACTCAAATACCGCCTCTGATGAGTTTTAAGAGGAGCTCGATTCTCAGAGACAGATTGGTATGTACAGATTTAAAACCCAAGGGATCATCTGCTCATTGGCTAACTCGCCCTCCAGGAGTATATAGATGTAATGGGTGTACTAACTGTGGCTTCATGATCATTGGTGACCAATTTTACAATAAGGCTACTAATAAGTACTTTTACATACTTTGAACTGTGGGATTGTCTATGCTGTGACATAAGTCCTTGCTCACTTACTTACATTGGTAAAACAGCGGATAGCAGCTCACAGAACGTCCATTAAAAGAGCCCTGGTAGCAATGGATAATAAAACTCCCCCCGGAGCACGGCATTTCCTGCAATTTGGTCACACTATTAAAGATTTTAAGTGTATGCCCCTATGCCATGTTCCTCCATTAAGAAGGGGAGGTGATAGGGACAAAAATCTTCAGTTAGAAGCTAAAATGATTTTTTCCTTTAAGTCCGTGGCCCCCGACGGATGAAACGAGGAATTTAAGCTTTCTTGTTTTTTGTAATCTGTTTATTTTTGCTCTGCTCTAGGTACTCTACGTAGCGACCGTCTCTGTGCTGGTATTGCTTTTGCCCCGGCCGTCTCTGTCTCTGATCGTGGACGCTTGGCAGCGGTGACGTCACTGTTGCTAGGGACACGCCTGTGGCGTGTCTCCTGGCTTGTGACGGGCCTGCTGACATTGGCTGGGGGTAAGACTGCTCCGGCACGTGGGTGTGTGGTAAGCGACGTGGGTGTACCGGGTGAGTAATTAGGGCTATTTAAGCGGTGTTTGATGTTCTTTTGGTTGTACCTTACTCAGACTGGAACATGACTGACTGATGCAGCCCTGAGGATGGTGGGTGAGCATGGGAGATGCCTGAAGCTTGTGATGATGCACTTTATTGCTATTGCTCTGTGTGGACTTTATCTGCCCATTGGCCTTTCAGTTGGACTTTTTTGGACTACATGCTAACCTCCTGAGCGTGGCTACTTATAGGACTATTGGACATTGATCTTTTGAATGATTCATGATGCGCTCTGGATTCCCACATCGGTTAAACTGTCTGCTGTTATTTTATCTTTTTCTTGTTTGCACAATTTTTTTGCACTTTGTCTATTTTTGTGATACTTGAAGATTGCTACCTCATAGGGCTGTGACTATGCCCTTAATAACATTAGATATCTTTTGTACATTTTTTATGGATATGTTTATTGAGTGCTGGCTGTGTACCTATGTACACTTGTCTTTGTGCTATTAATTATTGAGCCTGGCACCAGAAGTTGGTTACTATTAAAGGAGTGCTTGTCTGACACTTTGCAGTAAGTGTGATGCTTTGTATATGTATATGTATATCTATATGTGTATCTATATTTGTATCTGTATCTATATAAGTATCTGTATCTATATGTATATATAAGTATCTGTATTTATATGTATATGTGTATCTGTATCTATATGTGTATCTGTATCTATATAAGTATCTGTATTTATATGTATATGTGTATTTATATCTATATGTATATGTGTATTTATATCTATATGTATATGTGTATTTGTATGTATATGTGTATTTATATTTATATGTGTATTTATATCTATATCTATATGTGTATTTATATCTATATGTGTATGTGTATTTATATCTATATGTATATGTGTATTTATATCTATATGTATATGTGTATTTATATCTATATGTATATGTGTATTTATATCTATATGTATATGTGTATTTATATCTATATGTATATGTGTATTTATATCTATATGTATATGTGTATTTATATCTATATGTATATGTGTATTTATATCTATATGTATATGTGTATTTATATCTATATGTATATGTGTATTTATATCTATATGTATATGTGTATTTATATCTATATGTATATGTGTATTTATATCTATATGTATATGTGTATTTATATCTATATGTATATGTGTATTTATATCTATATGTATATGTGTATTTATATCTATATGTATATGTGTATTTATATCTATATGTATATGTGTATTTATATCTATATGTATATGTGTATTTATATCTATATGTATATGTGTATTTATATCTATATGTATATGTGTATTTATATCTATATGTATATGTGTATTTATATCTATATGTATATGTGTATTTGTATGTATATGTGTATTTATATTTATATGTATATGTGTATTTATATTTATATGTATATGTGTATTTATATCTATATGTATATGTGTATTTGTATGTATATGTGTATTTATATTTATATGTATATGTGTATATATATCTATATGTATATGTGTATTTGTATGTATATGTGTATTTATATTTATATGTATATGTGTATATATATCTATATGTATATGTGTATTTGTATGTATATGTGTATTTATATTTATATGTATATGTGTATATATATCTATATGTATATGTGTATTTGTATGTATATGTGTATTTATATTTATATGTATATGTGTATTTATATCTATATGTATATGTGTATTTGTATGTATATGTGTATTTATATTTATATGTATATGTGTATATATATCTATATGTATATGTGTATTTGTATGTATATGTGTATTTATATTTATATGTATATGTGTATATATATCTATATGTATATGTGTATTTGTATGTATATGTGTATTTATATTTATATGTATATGTGTATATATATCTATATGTATATGTGTATTTGTATGTATATGTGTATTTATATTTATATGTATATGTGTATTTATATCTATATGTATATGTGTATTTGTATGTATATGTGTATTTATATTTATATGTATATGTGTATATATATCTATATGTATATGTGTATTTGTATGTATATGTGTATTTATATTTATATGTATATGTGTATATATATCTATATGTATATGTGTATTTGTATGTATATGTGTATTTATATTTATATGTATATGTGTATATATATCTATATGTATATGTGTATTTGTATGTATATGTGTATTTATATTTATATGTATATGTGTATTTATATCTATATGTATATGTGTATTTGTATGTATATGTGTATTTATATTTATATGTATATGTGTATATATATCTATATGTATATGTGTATTTGTATGTATATGTGTATTTATATTTATATGTATATGTGTATATATATCTATATGTATATGTGTATTTGTATGTATATGTGTATTTATATTTATATGTATATGTGTATATATATCTATATGTATATGTGTATTTGTATGTATATGTGTATTTATATTTATATGTATATGTGTATTTATATCTATATGTATATGTGTATTTGTATGTATATGTGTATTTATATTTATATGTATATGTGTATATATATCTATATGTATATGTGTATTTGTATGTATATGTGTATTTATATTTATATGTATATGTGTATATATATCTATATGTATATGTGTATTTGTATGTATATGTGTATTTATATTTATATGTATATGTGTATATATATCTATATGTATATGTGTATTTGTATGTATATGTGTATTTATATTTATATGTATATGTGTATTTATATCTATATGTATATGTGTATTTGTATGTATATGTGTATTTATATTTATATGTATATGTGTATATATATCTATATGTATATGTGTATTTGTATGTATATGTGTATTTATATTTATATGTATATGTGTATATATATCTATATGTATATGTGTATTTGTATGTATATGTGTATTTATATTTATATGTATATGTGTATATATATCTATATGTATATGTGTATTTGTATGTATATGTGTATTTATATTTATATGTATATGTGTATTTATATCTATATGTATATGTGTATTTGTATGTATATGTGTATTTATATTTATATGTATATGTGTATATATATCTATATGTATATGTGTATTTGTATGTATATGTGTATTTATATTTATATGTATATGTGTATATATATCTATATGTATATGTGTATTTGTATGTATATGTGTATTTATATTTATATGTATATGTGTATATATATCTATATGTATATGTGTATTTGTATGTATATGTGTATTTATATTTATATGTATATGTGTATTTATATCTATATGTATATGTGTATTTGTATGTATATGTGTATTTATATTTATATGTATATGTGTATATATATCTATATGTATATGTGTATTTGTATGTATATGTGTATTTATATTTATATGTATATGTGTATATATATCTATATGTATATGTGTATTTGTATGTATATGTGTATTTATATTTATATGTATATGTGTATATATATCTATATGTATATGTGTATTTGTATGTATATGTGTATTTATATTTATATGTATATGTGTATTTATATCTATATGTATATGTGTATTTGTATGTATATGTGTATTTATATTTATATGTATATGTGTATATATATCTATATGTATATGTGTATTTGTATGTATATGTGTATTTATATTTATATGTATATGTGTATATATATCTATATGTATATGTGTATTTGTATGTATATGTGTATTTATATTTATATGTATATGTGTATATATATCTATATGTATATGTGTATTTGTATGTATATGTGTATTTATATTTATATGTATATGTGTATTTATATCTATATGTATATGTGTATTTGTATGTATATGTGTATTTATATTTATATGTATATGTGTATATATATCTATATGTATATGTGTATTTGTATGTATATGTGTATTTATATTTATATGTATATGTGTATATATATCTATATGTATATGTGTATTTGTATGTATATGTGTATTTATATTTATATGTATATGTGTATATATATCTATATGTATATGTGTATTTGTATGTATATGTGTATTTATATTTATATGTATATGTGTATTTATATCTATATGTATATGTGTATTTGTATGTATATGTGTATTTATATTTATATGTATATGTGTATATATATCTATATGTATATGTGTATTTGTATGTATATGTGTATTTATATTTATATGTATATGTGTATATATATCTATATGTATATGTGTATTTGTATGTATATGTGTATTTATATTTATATGTATATGTGTATATATATCTATATGTATATGTGTATTTGTATGTATATGTGTATTTATATTTATATGTATATGTGTATTTATATCTATATGTATATGTGTATTTGTATGTATATGTGTATTTATATTTATATGTATATGTGTATATATATCTATATGTATATGTGAGTGACATAATATGAGGGGGGGGGTATGGCGATAGGGATATTATATGTGAGGGATATAGTGACATATATAATATGAGGGGGGGTATAGCGACAGGTATAATATGTGAGGGACATGGGGACATATATCATATGTGGCAGCATGTAAGGGGCATATAGTGACGGTCTGTCGATTTGTCTTCTGCCCCAGCATGTATAATTGCCTTTAGCACCTCCCTCCTCGTCTGTCTTTCTTGCAACATTGAGCACACAGAAGACACACCACAGCACACGGTCAATCCATTTTATTACGAATGGGGAAAGGTTATAATAAACTCTCCAACCATTGGCCATTGTTTAAAGTAGCTCCTCCCACTGTCTAATATAGAGCCCACCCCCAAAGGGGGCAATAAAACAAAAAGAACAGGATCATATGAGAAACTGGTGGCAACGGAGGGAGGAAATAGTCACATGGGGAGGGGGGTTACACTCCATATACACTCTCATCACTGTAGGCAATATACAGGAAGCAATCTTCTTCATGATGTTCCTAAACAGAGAGCGACAGAAGACTATTATTACACCTACCCTCCCATCACATGACCCTCCATCAACCAACCCCAAACTACTGCCACATGACCTGTCATTATCTCTTCTACACTTAGCCACCCTCAGCAAACACCCAACCTCTACCCACATGACCCTCCATCAACCAATCCCCATATGACCCTACAACCAACCTTCTGTCACATGGCCTGCAATTATCCAATCCTCAGCTGATCAACACCCAACCACCTGCCACATGACCTGTCATTATCCAATCTCCACATTAACCTACATCTATCCTCCCTCAACCAATCCCCACCCAATCAACCCTCTTCCACATGACCTGCCCTCATCAAATCCCCACATGTCTCTATAACAATCCTGCCAAAACCAATGCTCACCTGACACAATACCAAACCTCATACCACATGGCCCTCCATCAACCAATCACCACATGACCCTACACCCATCCTCCCTCAACCAATCCCCGCATGACCCAACACCAAGCTCTAGCAACATGACCTTCCATCCCTACACCAATCCTGCCTCAACCAATCACCTGATCCAACACCAACCTCCCACCACAAGATCCTCCACCAGCCACTCCCCATATTACCAAACACTAAAAACTCCTGCCACATGACCGGCAATTATCCAATCCTCACCTGACCTAACCTCCCTCTTCTCAATGTTACCCTCCCTCAACCAATCCCCACGTGTCCCAACACTCAACCTCCTGCCACATAATCCTCCAACGCTACACCAATCCTCACTCAACCAGTCCCGTCTGACCCAACTTCTGCCCACAGGATCATGCAACAAAAAATCCCCACATTACGCAACACCCAACCTCCTGCCTCATCAACCATGACCTTCCATCCCCACCTCCTGCCACAACACATACGGCCCCTCTTAACCAATTGCAACAAGACACACACACACTGTATCACACCTGGTAGAGTTGTCCCATGGTGGCGCTGGTCGGGGGAATCACGTTGTTGACGAAGAAGAAGAGAGCGTCTTCGGCGCGTAGATGGATTCTTTTCCTAATAAGAAAGTAGAACTGGCCAACTGACCAGAGAAGTGAAGGTCAATGAAGTGCAGCAGTAACATAGTGCCCCCTGCTGGCTGACCCCAGGAAGGGGAGCTGAATGAGAAGTAATGGGCTACATGAGTGGGGGAAGGAGATTACCTGTCAGGTCTGAGGGCACCAGGTATTTCTTCTTGTCCAAATCTCCTATTCTCGCTTTTGGGGCCTTTTCCACAATTACCTGAAAGAAAAGAGAAGGGGTGTAAAAAAAAAACAAAGGGTCAAGAAACTGCCCCAACACCTACCCACCACTCACCAGAGGCCTTCCACACCTACCCACCGCTCACCAGAGCTTCCACAACAACCCATCGCTCACCAGAGCTTCCACACCAACCCCCACCAGAGACCTTTCACACCTACCCACCGCTCACCAGAGCTTCCACACCAACCCCCACATCCACCAGAGACCTTTCACACCTACTACCGCTCACCAGAGGCCTTCCACACCAACTCCACCGCTCACCAGAAGCCTTCCTCACCAACTCCACCGTTCACCTGACACCTTCCACACCTACCCCCCCCCAGAGACCTACCCACCTGACACGTTCCATGCCAACCCCAACTCTCACCTGACACCTTCCACACTAACCCCACACCTTATACTACACTAGAGACCTTCCACACCTACCTCCACTCACCAGAGGCCTTCCACCCACCTGACACCTTCCACACCTACCCACTACTCACCAGAGCTTCCACACCAACCCCCACATCCACCAGAGACCTTTCACACCTACCCACCGCTCACCAGAGACCTTCCACACCTACCCCCACTCACCAGAGCTTCCACACCAACCCCCACATCCACCAGAGACCTTTCACACCTACCACCGCTCACCAGAGGCCTTCCACACCAACCCTACCGCTCACCAGAAGCCTTCCACACCAACTCCACCGTTCACCTGACACCTTCTACACCTACTCCCCCAGAGACCTACCAACCTGACACGTTCCATGCCAACCCCAACGCTCACCTGACACCTCCCACACTAACCCCACAACTTCTCCTCCACTAGAGACCTTCCACACCCTACCTCCACTCACCAGAGACCTTCCACATCTACCCACCTGCCACCATCCACACCGCTCACCTGATACCTTCCACACCAACCCCCACATCCACCAGAGACCTTTCACACCTACCACCGCTCACCAGAGGCCTTCCACACCAACCCTACCGCTCACCAGAAGCCTTCCACACCAACTCCACCGTTCACCTGACACCTTCTACACCTACTCCCCCAGAGACCTACCAA
>WWET01005325.1:0-23290 GCA_011038615.1 Limnodynastes dumerilii
AAGCTCAGCCAATCAAACATTTTCCCCAGGCCAGGAATAGTTTTCATCTACTAGTTTGCATTGAGTCTCTATGTGACTATGGTTCATGGCATCTCAAGATACCATCCCTCCATGAGGAGTTGCATTTAGAATAGGGGTAGATCACTGTCCTTTGGTGCAGTAATACACTGGTTCAAATCTTAGTTCAGTCTGCCAATTAAACCTTTTCCCCAGGCCAGGAATTGGTTTTCTCTACTAGTTTGCATTGATTTGGCATGTGACTACAGTTCATGGGATCTAAAGATACCCTTTCACCATGGGGGGCATCATATTGCATAGAGGTCAAGCACCTGCTTTCAGTGCAGTAGGTCACCAGTTCAAATCTCAGCTCAGCCAGCCAATCATACAATTGAGCATTTTCCCAAGGCCAGGAATAGGTATCGTCTACTAGTTTGCATTGAGTCGCCATGTGACTACAGTTCATGGGATCTAAAGATACCCTTTCTCAATGAGGAATTGCAAATTGAATAGGGGCAGATTACTCACCTTTTGTGCAATAAACCACTAGTTCAAGTCTTAGGTCAGCCAATCAAACCTATTCCCTATTCCAGGAAAAGGTTTCATCTACTAGTTTGCATTGAGTCGTCTTGTGACTACGGTTCATGGGATCTAAACATACCATTCCACCATTGGTTGAGGTGTATGGCATAGAGGTAGAGCACCTGCTTTCAGTGCAGTAGATCACCAGTTCAAATCCCAGTTCAGCCAGCCAATCATCCAAACAAACATTTTCCCCAGGCCAGGAATAGGTTTCGTCTACTAGTTTGCATTGAATTGGCATGTGACTACGGTTCATGGGATCTAAACATACCCCTTCACCATGGGGTGCAACGTATGGCATAGAGGTTGAGCACCTACTTTCAGTGCAGTAGGCTGCTGGTTCATATCCCAGCTCAGCCAGCCAATCATCTACTTTATCCAGGCCAGGAATAGGTTTTGTCTACTAGTTTGCATTGAGTCGTCATGGGATCTAGAGATACCCTTTCACCATGGGGAGCCACACATGGCATGGAAGCAGAGCACCCACCTTCAGTGCAGTAGGTCACCAGCTCAAACACCATCCAGTCATCTGATGTGACTACAGTTCATGGGATCTAAAGATACCATTTCTCCTTGAGGAGTTGCAAATTGAATAGGGGCAGGTCACCCACCTTTGGTGCAGTAGACCACCAGTTCAAGTCTTAGCTCAGTCTGCCAATCAAACCTTTTCCCCAGGAATAGGTTTCATCTACTAGCTTGCATTAAGTCTCCATGTGACTACAGTTCATGGGATCTAAAGATAGTCATTCACCATGGGGAGCCATGTACAGCATAGAGGTAGAGCACCTGCCCTCAGTAGGCCCCCAGCTCAAATCCCAGCTCAGCCACCCAATCATCCAATCCAACATGTTCCCCAGGCCAGGAATAGTTTTCATCTACTAGTTTGCATTGAGTCAGCATGTGACTACGGTTCATTGGATCTAAACATACCCTTTAACAATGTGGAGCAACATATGGCATAGAGGTAGAGCACCTGCTTTCAGTGCAGTAATTCACTGGTTTAAATTTCAGCACAATCAGCCAATCAAACATTTTCCCAAGGCCAGTAATAGGTTTCATTTACTAGTTTGCATTGAGTGGCCATGTGACTACGGTTCATGGGATCTAAAGATACCCTCTCACCATGGGGAGCCATGTATTGCAGAGAGTTAGAGCACCTGCTTTCAGTGAAGTAGGTCACCAGCTCAAATTGCAGCTCAGCCAGCCAGCCAGCCAACCATCCAGGCAGGAATAGGTTTCATCTAGAAGTTTGCATTAAGTCAGCATGTTACTACAGTTCATGGGATCTAAACATAACATTTCACCATCTAGAGTCACATATGGCATAGAGGTAGAGTGCCTGCTTTCAGTGAAGTAGGTCACCAGTTCAAGTCTCAGCACAGCCAACCATCCATGCAATCAAACATTTTCCCAAGGCCAGGAATAGGTATCATCTACTAGTTTGCATTGAGTCGGCATATGACTACGGTTCATGGGATCTAAACATACACCTACACCATGGGGAGTGACATATGGGATAGAGGTAGAGCACCTGCCTTTGATGCAGTAGGTTGCTGGTTCAAATGCCAGCTCAGCCAGCCAATCATCCAATTAACCATTTCCCCAGGCCAGGAATAGGTTTTGCCTACTAGTTTGCATTGAGTCAGCATGTGACTATGGTTCATGGGATCTAAGCATACCCCTTCACCATGGGGAGCTACATATGACATAGAGGTAGAGCACCTGCTTTCAGTGGAGTAGATCACCAGTCAATCATCCAATCAACCATTTTCCCCAGGCCAGTAATACGTTTCGTCTACTAGTTTGCATTGAGTCGGCATGTGACTACGGTTCATGGGATCTAAACATAACCTTCCCCCATGGGGAGTCACATATGGCATAGAGGTAGAGCACCTGCTTTCTGTGCTGTAGGTCACCTGTTCAAATCCCAGCTCAGCCAGCCAATCAATTAATCAAACTCNGCCAATCATCCAATCAACCCTTTTCCCCAGGCCAGGAATAGTTTTAGTCTACTAGTTTGCATTGAGTCGCTATGTGACTACGGTTCATGGGATCTAAAGATACCATTTCTCCATGAGGCGTTGCATATGGAATATGGGCATGTCACCCACTTTTGGTGCAGTAGACCACTAGTTCAAATCTTAGCTCAGTCTGCCAATCAAACCTTTTCCACAGGCCAGGCATTGGTTTCATCTACTAGTTTACATTAAGTCGCCATGTGACTACGGTTCATTAGATCTAAAGATACCCCTTCACCATGGGGAGGCATATATTGCATAGAGGCAGCACACCTACTTTAAGTGCAGCAGGTTGCAGGTTCAAATCTCAGCTTAGCCATCCAATCAAACCCTTTCCCCAGGCTAGGAACAGGTTTTGTCTATTAGTTTGCATTGAGTCAATATGTAAATACAGTTCATCTAAGATCTAAAAATACCTTTTCTCCATGGGAATCACATATGGCATAGAGGTAGAGCACTTGTTTTCAATGTGGTAGGTCAGTGGTTCAAATCTCAGCTCAGCCAGCCATTCATCCAATCAAATATCTTCCCAAGGCCAGAAATAGGAATCACCTACTAGTTTGCATCAAATTGCCATGTGACTATGGTTCATGGGATCTAAAGATACCCATTCTCAACAGGGAGTTGCATATGGAATAGGGGCAGATCACCTACCTTTGGTGCAGTAGAATACTAGTTCAAGTCTTAGGTCAGCCAATCAAACCCTTTCCCCAGGCCAGGAATAGGTTTCATCTACTAGTTTGCATTGAGTCGCTATGTAACTACGGTTCATGGGATCTAAACATACCCTTCCACCATAGGGATAGACACAAGGCATAGAGGTAGACCACCTGCTTTCAGTGCTGTAGATCACCAGTTTAAAACCCAGCTCAGCCAGCTAATCATCCAAACAAACATCTTACCCAGGCCAGGAATAGGTTTCATCTACTAGTTTGCATTGAGTCGCCATGTGACTACAGTTCATGGGATCTAAAGACGCCACTCCACCATGGGGAGCCACATATGGCATAGAGGTGGAGCACCTGCTTTTGGTGCAGTAGGTCGCTGGTTCAAATCTCAGCTCAGCCAATCATCCAATCAAACATTTTCCCCAGGCCAGGAATAGGTTTCGTCTACTAGTTTGCATTGAGTCGCCATGTGACTACGGTTCATAGGATCTAAACATACCCTTTCACCATGGGGAGCCATATATGGCACAGAGGTAGAGCACTTAGTTGCAGTGCAATAAATCACCAGTTCAAATCCCAGCTCAGCCATCCAATCAACCATCTTCCCCACACCAGGAATAGGTTTTGTCTACTAGATTGCATTGAGTCAGCATGTGACAACAAGGAGTTGCATATGGAATAGGGGCAAATCACCTACCTTTGGTGCAGTAGAATACTAGTTCAAGTCTTAGGTCAGCCAATCAAACCTTTTCCCCAAGCCAGGAATAGGTTTCATCTACTAGTTTGCATTGAGTCGCTATGTAACTACGGTTCATGGGATCTAAACATACCCTTTCACCGTAGGGATAGACACATGGCATAGAGGTAGAGCACCTGCTTTCAGTGCTGTAGATCACCAGTTCAAAACCCAGCTCAGCCAGCTAATCATCCAAACAAACATCTTACCCAGGCCAGGAATAGGTTTCATCTACTAGTTTTCATTGAGTTGCCATGTGACTACGGTTCATAGGATCTAAACATACCCTTTCTCCATGGGGAGCCATATATGGCATAGAGGTAAAACACTTAGTTGCAGTACAGTAAGTCACCAGTTCAAATCCTAGCTCAGCCATCCAATCAACCATTTTCCCCAGGCCAGGAATAGGTTTCATCTACTAGATTGCATTGAGTCAGCATGTGACAACAAGGAGTTGCATATGGAATAGGGGCAGATCACCTACCCTTGGTGCAGTAGAATACTAGCTCAAGTCTTATGTCAGCCAATCAAACCTTTTCCCCAAGCCAGGAATAGGTTTCATCTACTAGTTTGCATTAAGGCATGAGACATTGCATATGGAATAGGGGCATGTCATCCACCTTTAGTAAAGTAGTCCAACTAGTTCAAATCTTAGCTCAGTCTGCCAATCAAACCTTTTCCCCAGGCCAGGAATAAGTTTCGTGTACTAGTTTGCATTGAGTCGGCATGTGAATACATTTCATCAGATCTAAACTTACCTTTTCATTGAGTCAGCATGTGACTACGGTTAAGATACCCTTTCATCTTGGGGTGCCATGTGTCATAGATGTTGAAAACCTGCTTCCAGTGCAGTAGATTGCTGGTTCAGAGCCCAGCTCAGCCAGCCAATCATCCAATCAAAGGTTTTCATCAGGAATAGGTTTCATCTACTAGTTTGCATTGAGTCGCAATGTGACCACAGTTTATGTGATCTAAAGATAACCTTTCACCATGGGGAGCCGCATGCAGCATAGAGGTAGAGCACCTGCCTTCAGTGCATTAGGTTAGTGGTTCAGATCCCAGGTCAGCCAGCCAATCATCCAGTCAAACTATTTCCCCAGTCCAGGAATATTTTTCAGCTGCTAGTTTGCATTGAGTCTCAATGTGACTTTTGTTCATGAGACCTAAACATACCCTTTCACCAAGGGGAGCCACATATGGCATAGAGGTAGAACGCCTGCCTTCAGAACAGTAGATCACCAGTTCAAATCCTAGCTCAGCCAGCCAATCATCTAAGCAAACATCTTCCTCAGGCTTGGAATAGGTTTCATTTACTAGTTGGCATTGAATCACCATGTGACTACAGTTCATGGGATCTAAAGAAATCCTTTTATCATGGGGAGTCACATATGGCTTAGAAGCAGAGCATCTGCTTTCAGTGCAATAGGTCAGCAGTTCAAACCTCAGCTTAGCCAGGAAATCATCCAATCAAACAACCAGGCCAGGAATAGTTTTTGTCTACTAGTTTGCATTGAGTCACTATGTGACTACGGTTCATGGGAACTAAAGATACCCTTTTTCCATTAGGCATTGCATATGGAATAGGGGCATGTCATCCACCTTTAGTAAAGTAGTCTACTAGTTCAAATCTTAGCTCAGTCTGCCAATCAATCCTTTTCCCCAGGCCAGGAATAAGTTTTGTGTACTAGTTTGCATTGAGTCGGCATGTGAATACATTTCATCAGATCTAAACTTACCTTTTCATCATGGGGAGCCACATATGGCATAAAGGTAGAGCACCTGCTTTCAGTGCAGTAAATCACCATTTCAAATCCCAGCTCAGCCAGCCAATAATCCAATCAAACATTTTCCCCAGGCCAGGAATAGGTTTTGTCTACTAGTTTGCATTGAGTCGGCATGTGACTACGGTACATGGGATCTAAGCATAAGGAGTTGCATATGGAATACGGAATATGGTTAGATCACTCACCTTTGGTGCAGTAGCCAACTATTTCAAATCTTATGTCAGCCAATCAAACCTTTTAATCTAGGTTTCGTCTACTTATTTGCATTGAGTCGGCATGTGACTACGGTTCATGGGATCTAAACATACCCTTTCACCATCGGGGGGATGTGTGGCATAGCGGTAGTGCACCTGCTTTTGGTGCAGTAGATTGCCAGTTCTAAGCCCAGCTCAGCTAACTAATCATCTAATCAACTCTCTTCCCCAGGCCAGGAATAGGTTTCGTCTACTAGTTTGCATTGAGTCGGCATGTGACTGCAGTACATGGGATCTACACATGAGGAGTTGCATATGGAATATGGTCAGATCATCCACCTTTGGTGCAGCAGACCACTAGTTCAAATTTTATGTCAGACAATCAAACCTTCTAATTTAGGTTTTGTCTACTAATTTGCATTTAAATCGGCATGTGACTACGGTTCATGGGATCTAAACATACCCTTTCACCATGTGGAGGGATGTGTGGCATAGTGGTAGAGCACCTGCTTTCAGTGCATTAGATCACCGATTCTAAGCCCAGCTCAGTAAGCCAATCATCCAATCAACTCTTTTCCCCAGGCCAGGAATAGGTTTTGTCTACTAGTTTGCGTTGAGTCGGCATGTGATTACGGTTCATGGGATCTAATTATACCATTTCACCAAGGAGAGCCACATATGGCATAGAGGTAGAGCACCTGCTTTCAGTGCATTAGGTCACCAGTTCAAATCCCAGCTCAGCCAGCCAATCATCTAATCAAACTTTATCCCCAGGCCAGGAATAGGTTTCGTCTACTAGTTTGCATTGAGACACCATGTAACTACAGTTCATGGGATCTAAGGATACCCTTACTTTACAAGGAGTTCCATATGGAATAGGGGCAGAGCATCCACTGTTGGTGCAGTAGATCACTAGTTAAAGTCTTAGGTCAGCCAATGAAACCTTTTCCCCAGGCCAGGAATAGGTTTCAACTACTAGTTTGCATTGAGTCGGCATGTGACTAAGGTTCATGGGATCTAAACATACCATATCACCGCAAGGTGCAACATATGGCATAGAGGTAGAGCACTTGCTTTCTGTGCAGTAGGTTTCCAGCTCAGCCAGCCAATCATCCCATCAAACATTTTCCCCAGGCCAGGAATAGGTTTCATCTACTAGTTTGCATTGAGTCGGCATGTGATTAAGGTTCATGGGATCTAAAGATACCTTTTCTCCACAAGGAGTTGCATATGGAATAGGAACAGGTCACCTACATTTGGTGCAGTAGACCACTAGTTCAAATCTTAGCTCAGTCTGCCAATCAAGCCTTTTTGCCAGGCCAGGAATAAGTTTTGTCTACTAGTTTGCATTGAGTCACCATGTGACTACGGTTCATGGGATCTAAAGATACCCTTTCACCATGGAGAGCCATGTATGGCATAGAGGTAGTGCACCTGCTTTCAGTGAAGTAGGTCACCAGTTCAAATCTTAGCTCATCCAATCAAACATTTTCCCAAGGCCAGGAATAGGTATCGTCTACTGCTTTGCATTCAGTCGCAATGTGACTACGGTTTATGGGCTCTAAAGATGCACTTCCTCCATGAAGAGTTGCCTATGGAATAGGGGCAGATCACCCACCTTTGGTACAATAGACCAGCAGTTCAAATCTTAGGTCAGCCAAACACATCTTTTCCCCAGGAATAGTTTTCGTCGATTATTTTGCATTGAGTCGGCATGTGACTACGGTTCATGGGATCTAAACATACCAATACAGCATGGGGAGTGACATATGGCATAGAGGTAGAGCACCTGCTTTCAGCATAGGAGGGCACCGGTACAAGTTCCAGCGTAGCCAGCTAATCATCCAATCAAACATTTTCCCCAGGCTAGGAATAGGTTTCATCTACTCGTTTGTATTGAGTCGCCATGTGACTACGGTTCATGTGATGTAAGGATACCCTTTCTCTACAAGGAGCTGCGTATGGAAGAGGGGCAGATCACCCACCTTTGGTGCAGTAAACCACTAGTTCAAATCTTAGGTTTAGTCTACTACTTTGCATTGATTCAGCATGTGATTACGGTTTATGGGATCTAAACATACCTTTTCACTATGGGATGCCATGTATGGCATAGAGGTAGAGCACCTGCTTTCAGCGCAGTAGATCACCAGCTCAGCCAGCCAATCATCCAATCAAACTTAATCCCCAGGCCAGGAATAGGTTTCATCTACTAGTTTGCATTGAGTCAACATGTAACTACAGTTCATGGGATATAAACATACCCTTTCACCATGGGGAGTGACGTATGGAATAGAGGTAGAGCACCAACTTTCAGAGGAGTAGGTCACTAGTTCAAAGCACAACTCAGCCAGCCAATCATTTAATCAACCATTTTTCCCAGGCGAGGAATAGGTTTCATCTACTTGTTTGTATTGAGTCGGCATGTGACTACGGTTCATGGGATCTAAACATACTCTTTCACCATGGGGAGAGACGTATGGTATAAAGGTAGAGCACCTGTTTTCAGTGCAGTAGATGACCATTTTAAAGCCCAGCTAAGCCAGCCAATCAATCATTTTCCACAGGCCAGGAATAGGTTTCATCTACTTGTTTGCATTGAGTCGGCATGTGACTATGGTTCATGTGATCTAAACATACCCTTTCACCATGGGGAGAGATGTATGGCATAGAGGTAGAGCACCTGCTTTCAGTACAGTAAATCACAGGTTCAAACCCCAGCTCAGCCAGCCAACCATACAATCAAACATATTCCCCAGGCCATAAATAGTTTTCATCTACTAGTTTGCATTGAGTCGCTATGTGACTACAGTTCATGGGATCTAAAGATACCCTTTCTCAACAAGGAGTTGCATATGGAATAGAGGCAGATCACCCCCTCTTGGTGCAGTAGACCACTAATTCAAATCTTAAGTCAGCCAGTCAAATCTTTTCACCATCAACAGGCTTTGTCTTCTAAATTGCGTTGAGTCTTCATGTGACTACGGTTCATGGAATTTAACATACCCTGTCACCATAGGGAGTGACATATGGCATAGAGATAGAGCCCCTGCCTTCGGTGCAGTAGATCACCTTTTCAAATCCCAGCTCAACCAACCAATTATCCAATCAAACATATTCCCCAGGCCAGGAATAGGTTTCAGCTACTAGTTTGCATTAGATTGCCATGTGATTATGGTTCATGGGATCTAAAGATACTCTTTCCCAACAGTGCGTCATATATGGCATAGAGGTAGAGCACCTGCTTTCAGGGCTGTAGGTTATCTTTTCAAATCTCAGCTCAGCAAGCCAATCATAAAATCAAACACATTCCCAAGGCCAGGAATAGGTTTCATCTACTAGTTTGCATTGAGGCGCTATGTGACTACGGTTCATGGGATCTAAAAATACCCCTTATCCACAAGGAGTTGCATATGGAATAGGGGCAGGTCCCCCACCTTTGATGCAGTAGACTATTAATTCAAATCATTGTTCAGTTTGCCAATCAAATCTTTTCCCCAGGCCATGAATAGGTTTTGTCTACTAGTTTGCATTGAGTCGGCAGGTGACTACGGTTCATGGGATCTAAAGATACCCTTCCTCAACGAGGAGTTGCATATGGAATAGGGGCACATCACCCACTTTTGGTGCGGTAAACCACTAGTTCAAATCTTAATCAGCCAATCAAACCTTTTCCCCAGGAATAGGTTGTCTACTAGTTTGCATTGAATCGGCATGTGACTACGGTTCATGGGATCTAAACATACACTTTCGCCATAGGGAGCAACGTATGGCATAGAGGTAAAGCACCTGCTTTTGGTGCAGTAGGTCACTGGTTCAAATCCCAGCTTGGCCATCCAATCAACCATTTTCCCCAGGCCAGGAATAGGTTTTGTCTACTACTTTGCATTGAGTCGGCATGTGACTAAGGTTCATGGGATCTAAACATACCCTCTCGTCATGGGGAGCCACATATGGCATAGATGTAGAGCATCTGCTTTCAGTGCAGTAGGTCAACAGTTCAAATCTCAGCTCAGCAAGCCAATCATCCAATCAAATATCTTCCCAAGACCAGGAATAGGTATCATCCGCTAGTTTGCATTGAGCTATGGTTCATGGGATCTAAAGATAACATTCCTCAACAAGGGGTTGCATATGGCATAGTGTAAGATCACCCACCTTTGGTGCAGTAGACTACTAGTTCAAATCTTATGTCAGCCAATCAAACCTTTTCCCCAGGCCAGGAATAGGTTTCGTCTACTAGTTTGCATTGAATCGGCATGTGACTACGGTTCATGGGATCTAAACATACCCTTTCACCATGGGATGCCACATATGGCATAGAGGTAGAGCACCTGTTTTCGGTGCAATAGATCACTGGTACTGTGGAAACTGGAATATGGACGATAATAATATATGCCATATATATGTTATAACAATCTGTTAGGCTTCTGTTTCCTGTATTATTAGACAAAGGCAGAGTTAACTATTGATATGGTAATTAGCAGGAATTTCCCTTCTTTGATCAGGAGAAGCCTCTCCTCCCCCAACACTGGTCCAATTAGATATGTTACAAAGAAGTTCTCACCTCAGACAGGTTAACCAATCATAGTTCAGAAAAGTTCTAGTGAGGGACAAACTCCATTCGAAAGTTCAGTTTTGTATCTGGAAGGGGCAAGGAGTGGAAGTCTTCAAGATGTAAGGGCCAGGAGGTACATGCTGGCTGGGGTTCTCCAGGTGATCTGAAGGCAAGTTCTCATGGGGCAATGAGGTAAATGGGAGATCTCTCTCTATCTAATCTTTATTCTCTCTAAATGACTATTCTTCTCTAAAATGCATTCTTATTTAAACACCCTTAATTTGATTATATCTGTCTGCTAGATAATGTGAAATGCCATGTGCTTGTAAGCCATCTTGGGTTAGCATGTGTTAGCAGCCATATTGGAAAGGACCTTTGTCTGAATGAACTAATGTAATATCAGTTACCTGTGTATTCCTGTAAATGTATAATAAATGATTGTTAATCTTTGTTAAACCTTATTAGACAAATCAAAGCATGTCATTAAAAAAATATTAATATCAACAGTTCAAATCCCAGCTCGGCCATCCAATCAACCATTTTCCCCAGGCCAGGAATAGTTTTCGTCTACTAGTTTGCATTGAGTCAGCCTGTGACTATGGTTCATGGGATCAAAAGATACCCTTCCTCAACAAGGAGTTGCATATGGAAAAGGGGCAGATCACCTACCTTTGGTGCAGTAGACCACTAGTTCAAATCCTAGCTCAGTTTGCCAATCAAACCTTTTCCCCAGGCTAGGAATAGGTTTCGTCTACAAGTTTGCATTGAGTCGGCATGTGACCACGGTTCATGAGATTTAAACATACGTTTGAACTATGGGGAGAGACGTATGGCATAGAGCTAAAGCACCTGCTTTCAGTGCAGTATATCATCAGCTCTAGTCCCAGCTCAGCCAGCCAATCATCCAATCAAACATTTTCCCCAGGCCATGAATAATTTTCGTCTACTAGTTTGCATTAAGTCACCATGTGACTACGGTTTATGGGATCTAAAGAAATCCTTTCATCACACAGAGTCACATATGGCATAGAGGTAGATCACATGCTTTCAGTGCAGTAGATCAGCAGTTCAAATCCTAGCTCAGCCAGCCAATCATCCAAGCAAATATTTTCGCCAGACCTGGAATAGGTTTTGTCTACTAGTTTGCATTGAGTCACCATATGACTACGGTTCATGGGATCTAAAGAAATCCCTTCGTCATGGGGAGGCACATATGGCATAGAGGTAGAGCACTTGCTTTCAGTGCAGTAAGGCAGCAGTTCAAATTTCAGCTTAGCCAGCCAATCATCCAATCAAACATTTTCCCCAGGCCAGGAATAGGTTTCGTCTAATAGTTTGTATTGAGTCGGCATGTGACTACAGTTCATGGTATCTAAACATAACATTTTACCTTGGGGAGCCACATATGGCATGGAAGTAGAGCCCCTGCTTTCAGCGCAGTAGGTCAAAAAAAGTCGCTATGTGACTACGGTTCATGGGATCTAAAGATACTCTTCTTCCTTGAGGCATTGCGTATGGAAGAGGGGCATGTCACCCACCTTTGGTGCAGTAGTCCATTAGTTCAAATCTTAGCTCAGTCTGCTGATCAAACCTTTTCCCCAGGCCAGGAATAAGTTTTGTGTACTAGTTTGCATTGAGTCGGCATGTGAATACAGTTCATGAGATCTAAACATACCCTTTCAACATGGGGAGCCGCATATGGCATAGAGGTAGGGCACCTGCTTTTGGTGCAGTAGTTCACCGGTTCAAACCCCAGCTCAGCCGGTCAATTATCCAATCAAAACCTTTACCCAGGCTAGGAATAGGTTTCGTCTACTAGTTTGCTTTGAGTCGGCATGTGACTTTGGTACATGGGATCTAAACATACGCCTTCACCATAAGAAGACCCTGTTTTTAGTGCAGTAGATCACCAGTTCAAATCCCAGCTCAGCCATCCAATCAAACATTTTCCCCAGGCCAGGAATAGGTTTCATCTACTAGTATGCAATGAGTCGCAATGTGAAAACGGTTCATGTGATATAAAGATACCACTTCTCCAAGAGGAGTTGCATATGGGATAGGGGCAGGTCACCCACGTTTGGTACAGTAGAACACTAGTTCAAATCTTATGTCAGCCGATCAAACCTTTCGTCTAGTTTTCGTCTACTAGTTTGCATTGAGTCGGCATGTGACTACGGTTCATGGAATCTAAATATACCCTTTCACCATGGGGAGGGATGTGTGGCATAGCACCTGCTTTCATTGCAGTAGGTCACCGGTTCTAAGCCCAGCTCAGCCAGCCAATTATTAAATTAACTATTTTCCCCAGGCCAGGAATAGGTTTCGACTACTGGATTGCATTGAGTCGGCATGTGACTACAGTTCATGGGATCTAAACATACACTTTCACCATTGAGAGCTACATATGGCATAGAGGTAGCACACCTGCCTATAGTTCACTGGTTCAAATCATGGCTCAGCCAGCCAATCATCCAATCAAACATTTTCCCCAGGCCAGGAATAGTTTTTATCTACTAGTATGCATTGAGTCGCTATGTGACTACGGTTCATGTGATATAAAGATACCTTTTCTCCAATAGAAGTTGCATATAGAATAGGGGCAGGTCACCCAACTTTGGTACAGTAGAACACTAGTTCAAATGTTAGCTCAGTCTGCCAATCAAACCTTTTCCCCAGGCCAGAAATAGGTTTCGTCTACTAGTTTGCATTGAGTCGGCATGTGACTGCGGTTCATGGGATCTAATCATACCCTTTCACCACAGGGAGCCACATATGGCATAGAGGTAGAGCACCCGCCTTCAGTGCAGTAGGTCACCAGTTCAAGTACCAGCTCAGCCAGCCAATCATCCAATAAACATTTTCCATAAGGCCAGAAATAGTTTTTGTCTTCTAAATTACATTGAGTCGGTATTTGACTATGTTTAATGGGATCTAGTCATACCTTTTCATCAAGTAAAGCTACATATGGCACAGAGGTAGAGCATCTGCTTTCAGTGCAGTAGGCCACCTGTTTAAATCCTGGCTCAGCCAGCCAATCAAACATTTTCCCCAGGCCAGGAATAGGTTTCGTCTACTAGATTGCATTGAGTCGCCATGTGACCACGGTTCATGGGATCTAAAAATACTCTTTCTCCATGAGGAGTTGCATATGGAATAGGGGCAGGTCACCTACTTTTGGTGCAGTTGACCACTAGTTCAAATCTTAGCTCAGTCTACCAATCAAACCTTTTTGCCAGGCCAGGAATAAGTTTCGTCTACTAGTTTGCATTGATTCGGCATGTGACTACGGTTCATGAGATCTAAACATACCATTTCCCTGTGGGTTGCAACATATGGCATAGAGGTAGCACACCTGCCTTTGGTGCAGTAGGTTACTGGTTCAATTCTCAGCACAGTCAGCCAATCAACCATTTTCCCAAGGCCAGGAATAGGTATCGTCTACTAGTTTGCATTGAGTCGCCATGTGACTACGGTTCATGGGCTCTAAAGATACCCTTCATCCATGAAGTGTTGACTATGCAATAGTGGCAGATCATCCACCTGTGGTACAATAGACCACTAGTTCAAATCTTAGGTCAGCCAATCTTTTCCCCAGGAATAGGTTTCGTCTATTAGTTTGCATTGAGTCGGCATGTGACTACGGTTCATGGGATCCAAACATACCTATCCAGCATGGGGAGTGACATATGGCATCAAGGTAGAGCACTTGCTTTCAGTATAGAATGTCACTGGTGCAAATCCCAGCTTAGCCAGCTAATCATCCAATCAATGGATAGGAATAGGTTTCATCTACTCTTTTGTATTGAGTCGCCATGTGACTACGGTTCATGTGATGTAAGGATACCCTCTCTTTATGAGGAGCTGCATATGAAATAGGGGCAGATCACCCACCTTTGGTGCAGTAGACCACTAGTTCAAATCTTAGGTCACCCAATCAAACCTTTTACCCAGGCCAGGAATAGGTTTAGTCTACTAGTTTGCATTGAATCGGCATGTGACTACGGTTCATGGGATCTAAACATACCCTTTCACTATGGGATGCCACATATGACATAGAGGTGCAGTAGATCACAAGCTCAGCCAGCCAATCATCCAATCAACCATTTTCCCCAGGCCAGGAATAGGTTTCGTCTACTAGTTTGCATTGAGTCAACATGTGACTAAGGTTCATGGGATCTAAAGATACCTTTTCACAATGATGAGCCATGTATGGCATAGAGGTAAAACACCCGCTTTTGGTGCAGTAGGTCGATGGTTTAAATCTCAGCGCAACCAATCAAACCTTTTCCCGAGGCCAGGAATTGGTTTCATCTACTAGTTTGCATTAAGTCGATATGTGACTACGGTTTATGGGATCTAAAGTTACCTCACCACCGTGAGGCATTGTATATGGCATAGAGGCAAATTACCCACCTACGATGCAGAGGGTCACCATTTCAAATCCCAGCTCAGCCAGCCAATAATACTGTCAACATTTTTCCACAGGCCAGGAATAGTTTTCGTCTACTAGTTTGCATTGAGTTGCCATGTGACTATTGTTCATTGGACCTAAACTTACCGCCACACATGGCATAGAGGCAGAACACCTGCTTTCAGTGCAATAAGTGACCAGTTCGAGTACCTGCTCAGCCAGCCAATCATCCGATCAAACATTTTCCGCAGGCTAGGAATAGATTTCATCTACTATTTTGCATTGAGTCGCCATGTGACTACGGTTCATGGGATCTAAAGATATCCTTTCACCACAAGGTGTTGAATATGGCATAGAGGTAGATTACCAACCCTTGGTGCAGCAGGTCACCAGCTCAAATCCCAGCTCAGCTAGCCAATCATCCAATCTAATATTTCCCCAGGGCCAGGAATAGGTATCATCTACTAGTGACTACATGCCATTTCACCATGTGGTGCAGCATATGGCACAGAGGAAGAGCACTTCCTATAGTTTGCATTGAGTTGCTATGTGAATACGGTTCATGGGATCTAAAGATACCTTTTCTCTGCAAGGAGTTGCATATGGAATAGGGGCAGGTCACCTACATTTGGTGCAGTAGACCACTAGTTCAAATCTTAGCTCAGTCTGCCAATCAAGCATTTTTGCCAGGCCAGGAATAAGTTTCGTCTACTAGTTTGCATTGAGTCACCATGTGACTACGGTTCATGGGATCTAAAGATACCCTTTCACCATGGGGAGCCATGTATGGCACAGAGGTAGAGCACCTGCTTGCAGTGAAGTACGTCACCAGTTCAAATCTTAGCTCAGCCAACCATCCAATCAAACATTTTCCCAAGTCCAGGAATAGGTTTAATTTACTAGTTTTCATTGAGTCGTCATGTGACTAAGGTTCATGGGTTTTAAAGATACTCTTTCACCATGAGGAGCCATGTATGGCATAGAGGTAGAGCACCTGCTTTCAGTGCAGCAAGTCACCAATTCAAGTCTCAGCTCAACCAGCCAATCATCCAATCAAACACTTTCCCAAGGCCAGGAATAGATATCATCTACTAGTTTGCATTGAGTTGCCATGTGACTACGGTTCATGTGCTCTAAAAATACCCTTCATCCATGAAGTGTTGACTATGCAATAGTGGCAGATCATCCACCTGTGGTACAATAGACCACTAGTCCAAATCTTAGGTCAGCCAATCCTTTCCCCAGGAATAGGTTTTGTCTATTAGTTTGCATTGAGTCGGCATGTGACTACGGTTCATGGGATCCAAACATACCTATCCAGCATGGGGAGTGACATATGGCATTGAGGTAGAGCACTTGCTTTTAGTATAGAAGGTCACTGGTACAAATCCCAGCTTGGCTAGCTAATCATCCAATCAATGGATAGGAATAGGTTTCATCTACTCTTTTGTATTGAGTCGCCATGTGACTACGGTTCATGTGATGTAAGGATACCCTTTCTTTATGAGGAGCTGCATATGGAATAGGGGGAGATCACCCGCCTTTGGTGCAGTAGACCACTAGTTCGAATCTTAGGTCACCCAATCAAACCTTTTCCCCAGGCCAGGAATAGGTTTAGTCTACTAGTTTGCATTGAATCGACATGTGACTACGGTTCATGGGATCTAAACATACCCTTTCACTATGGGATGCCACATATGGCATAGAGGTAGAGCACCTGCTTTTGGTGCAGTAGATCACAAGCTCAGCCAGCCAATCATCCAATCAAACATTTTCCCCAGGCCAGGAATAGGTTTCGTCTACTAGTTTGCATTGAGTCAACATGTAACTACAGTTCATGGGATATAAACATACCCTTTCACCATTGGGAGTGATGTATGGAATAGAGGTAGAGCACCTGCTTTCAGTGAAGTAGGTCACTGGTTCAAATCCCAGCTCAGCCAGTTATTCATCCAATCAAACATTTTACTCAGGTCAGGAATAGTTTTCGTCTACTAGTTTACATTGAGTCGCCATGTGACTACGGTTCATGGGATCTAAAGATACCCTTACTCAACAAGGAGTTGCATATTGAATAGGGGCAGATCACCCACCTTTGGTGCAGTAGACCACCGGTTTAAATCTTAGGTCAGCCAACCAAACGTTTTCCCCAAGCCAGGAATAGGTTTCGTCTACTTGTTTGTATTGAGTCGGCATGTGACTACGGTTCTAAACATAACCTCTCAACATAGGGAGTGACATGTGGCACAGAGGTAGAGCACCTGCTTTCAGTGCTATAGATCACCAGTTTAAATCCCAGCTCAGCCAGCTAATCATCCAATCAATTATCTACCCAAGGCCAGGAATAGGTTTCATCTACTAGTAAAGATACTGTTTCACCATGGTGAGCCACATATGGCATAGAGGTAGAGCGCCCGCTTTTGGTGCAGTAGGTCAATAGTTCCAATCTATGCTCAACTAATCAAAACTTTTCCCCAGTCCAGGAATTGGTTTCATCTACTAGTTTGTATTGAGTTGATATGTGACTATAGTTTATGGGATCTAAAGATACCCTCTCTCCATGAGGCATTGCATATGGCATAGAGGCAGATCACCCACCTTTGGTGCAACGATCACCAGCTCAGCCAGCCAATAATACTATCAAAATTTTTCCACAGGCCAGGAATAGTTTTCGTCTACAAGTTTGCATTGAGTTGCCATGTGACTATTGTTCATGTGACCTAAACATACCCTTACACCGTGGGAAGCCACACATGGCATAGAGGCAGAACACATGCTTTCAGTGCTGTAGGTCACTGCTTCGAGTAACTGCTCAGCCAGCCAATCATCCAGTCAAACATTTTCCGCAGGCTAGGAATAGCTTTCGTCTACTATTTTGCATTGAGTCGGCATGTGACTACGGTTCATGGGATCTAAACATACCCTGTCACCACAGGGAGCCACATATGGCATAGAGGTAAAGCACCTGCTTTCAGTGCAGTAAGTTACTGGTTCAAATCACAGCTCAGCCAGCCAATCATCCAATCAAACATTTTCCTCACGCCAGGAATAGTTTTCGTCTATTAGTTTGCATTGAGTCGGCATGTGACTACGGTTCATGGGATCTAAACATACCCTTACACCATGGGGAGAGACGTATGGCATAGTGGTAGAGCACCTCCATTCAGTGCAGTAAGTCACCATTTCAAAGCCCAGATAAGCCAGCCAATCAATTATTTTCCCCAGGCCAGGAATAGGTTTCGTCTACTAGGTTGCAGTAAGTCACCATGTGACTACGGTTCATGGGATCTAAAGATACCCTTCATCAACAAGGAGTTGCATATGGAATAGCGGCAGATCACCCACTCTTGGTGCAGTAGACCACTAATTCAATATGTATGATAAAGAGGTAGAGCCCCAGCTTTCAGTGATTTAGGTCACAAGTTCAAATCTCATCTCAGCCAGCCTATCATCTAAATGAAAATTTCCCAAGGCCAGCAATAGGTATCATCTACTAGTTTGCATTGAGTCACCATGTGACTACGGTTCATGGGATCTTAAGATACACTACCTCAATGAGGAGTTGTATATGGAATAGGAGCAGATTACCACACTTTAGTGCAGTAGACCACTAGTTCAAATCTTAGGTTAGCTGATCAAACCCTTTCACAAGGCCAGGAATAGGTTTCATTTACTTGTTTGCATTGAGTCGCCATGTGACTACGGTTCATGGGATCTAAAGATACCCTTTTACCATGGGGATTCAGGTATGATATAGAGGTAGAGCACCTGCTTTCAGTGCAGTAGATCACAAGTTCAAAGCTCATCTCAGCTCAGCCAGCCAATCATCCAACCAAACATTTTCCCAAGGCCAGGAATAAGTATCATTTACTAGTTTGCATTAAGTCGCCATGTGACTGCGGTTCATGGGATCTAAAGATACCATTTTACCACAGTGAGCAACATATGGCAAAGAGGTAGTGCACCTTATTTCAGTGCAGTAGGTCACCAGTCCAAATCTCAGCTCAGCCAGCCAGTCAACCATTTCCCTCAGGCAAGGAAAAGGTTTTGTCTACTAGTTTGCATTGAGACGGCATGTGACTATGATTCATGGGATCTAAAGATACCTTTTCACCATGGGGAGCCACATATGACATAGAGGTAGAGCACCTGCCTTCAATGCAGTAGGTCACCTGCTCAAATCCCATCCAATCAACCATTTTCGCCAGGAATAGGTTTCGTCTACTAGTTTGCATTGAGTTACCATTTGACTACGGTTCAAGGGATTTAAAGATGCCCTTTCACCATGGGGAACCAAGTATGGCATAGAGGTAGAGCACCTGCCTTCAGTGCAGTAGGTTAACAATTCAAAGCAAAGCAAAGCAAAGCTCAGCCAGCCAATCAACCATTTTCCCCAGGCCAGGAATAGGTTTCGTCTACTAGTTTGCACTGAGTCGCTATGTGACTACGGTTCATGAGATCTAAAGATACCCCTACTCCATGAGGAGTCACATATGGAATAGGGGCAGGTCACCCACCTTTAGTGAGATAGACCACTAGTTTAAATCTTAGTTCAGTCTGCCAATCAAACCTTTTCCCCAGGCCAGGAATTGGTTTCGTCTACTAGTTTGCATTGAGTCGGCATGTGACTAAGGTTCATGGTATCTAAACATTCCCTTCCACCACAGGGAGCTTCATATGGTTCAAAAGTAGAGCACCTGCTTTCAGTGCAGTAGATCAAAAGTTCAAATCCCCACTTAGCCACCCAATCATCTAATCAAATATTTTGCACATGCCAGGAATAAGTTTCGTCTACTAGTTTGCATTGAGTCGCCATGTGACTACGGTTCATGGGATCTAAAGATACCCTTTCACCATGGGGCGCCCTGTATGGCATAGAGGTAGAGGTGCAGTAGGTAGCCAGTTGAAAGATCAGCTCAGCCAGCCAATCGTCCAATCAAATATTTTCCCAAGGCCAGGAATAGTTTTTGTCTACTAGTTTGCATAGAAATGCCATGTGACTATTGTTCATGAGACCTAAACATACCCTTACACCATAGGGAGCCACTTATGGAATAGAGGCAGAGCACCTACCTTCAGTACACCAGGTTGGTAGTTTAAGTCCAAGCTTTAGTAGTCAATCAAGCATTTTCCACAGGCCAGGAATACAGTTCATGGAACCTAACTATATGGCATAGAGGCAGAGAATCTGCTTTCAGTGCAGTAGGTCACCGGATCAGCCAACCAATCATCCAATCAAACGTTTTCCCCAGGCCAGGAATAGTTTTCAACTACTAGTTTGCATTGAGTCGCCATGTGACTACAGTTAATGGGAACTAACTATATGGCATAAAGGCAGAGCACCCACCTTCAGTGCAGCAGGCTGTTAGCTTAAGTCCAGGCTCAGCCAGCCAATTAGCCACTTTGGTGGTCGAACCTTTTCCCCAGGCCGGGAATAGGTTCCACCTACTACTTTGCATTGAATCGCCATGTGACTACGGTTCATGGGATCTAAAGATCCCTTTCTAGCACGAGGAGTTGCATATGGCATAGAGGCAGCTCACCTACCTTTGGTGCAGTAGGCAATCAGTTCTAATCTTAACTCAGGCAGCCAATCAAACCTTTTCGGCAGGAATAGGTTTCGTCTACTAGTTTGCATTGAGTCGCCATGTGACTACGGTTCATGGGATCTAGAGATACCCTTTCACCATGAGGAGGCATGGAGGCAGAGCATCCACCTTTAGTGCAGTAGGTCACCAGTTCAAATGCCATCCAATCATCTGATAAAACCTTTCCCCTATGCCAGAAATAGGTTTCATCTACTATTTTGCATTGAGTACCATGTGGCTATTGTTCATGAGACCTAAACATAATCCCACACCACAGGGAGCCACACATGGATTAAAGACAGAGCACCTGCATTTGGTGCAGTAGGTCACCAGTTCAAATCCCAGCTCAGCCATCCAATCAAACCTTTTCCCCAGGCCAGGAATAGGTTTCATCTACTAGTTTGCATTGAGTCACCATGTGACTATTGTTCATGAGACCTAAACATACCCTTACAACATGGGAAGCCATGCATGGCATAGAGGCAGAGCACCTGCCTTCAGTGCAATAGGCCATCAATCCAAATCCCAGATCAGCCATCCAAACAAACATTTTCCCCAGGCCAGGATCAGTTTTCGTCTACTACTTTGCATTTAGTCGCCATGTGACTATTGTTCATGAGACCCAAACATACCCAAACAACATGGGGAGGCACACATGGCATAGAGGCAGAGCACCTGCTTTCAGTGCAGTAGGTCAATAGATCATATCTCAGCTCAGCCAGCCTATCATCCAATAAAACCTTTGCCCCAGGCCCAGAATAGTTTTCGTCTAATAGTTTGCACTGAGTCCCCGTGTGACTACGGTTCATGTGATCTAAAGAAACCCTTCCACCATGAGAGGTTGCTTATGGCATAGAGGCAGATCACCCACTTTTGGTGCAGTAGGCCACTAGTTCAAATCTTAGCTCAGCCAGCCAATTGAACCTTTTCCCCAGGCCAGGAATAGGTTGTGTCTACTAGTTTGCATTGAATTGCCATGTGACTAATGTGCATGAGACCTAAACATACCCTTACACCATGGGGAGCCACTTATGGCATAGAGGCAGAGCACCTACCTTCAGTACACCAGGTTGGTGGTTTAAGTCCAAGCTCAAGTAGTCAATCAAGCATTTTCCACAGGCCAGGAATAGGTTTCATCTACTAGTTTGCATTGTCACCATGTGACTACGGTTCATGTGATCTAAAGATACTCTTCCACCATGAGGGATTGCATATGGCATAGAGGTAGATCACCCACCTTTGGTGCAATAGGTCACTAGTTCAAATCTTAGCTCATCTAGTCAATCATTCAATCAAACTTTTTCGCCAGGTATAGGTTTCGTCTACTAGTTTGCATTGAGTTGCCATGTGACTATGGTTCATGTGATCTAAAGATACCCTTCTACCATGAGGGGTTGCATATGGTGTAGAGGTAGATCACCCACCTTTGGTGCTGTAGGTCACTAGTTCAAATCTTAGCTCAGCCAGTCAATCATCCAATCAAACCTTTTCTCCAGGCCATGAATAGGTGCAGTAGGTCAACTGTTCGAATCCCAGCTCATTCAGCCATTCATCCAATCAAGCCTTTTCCCCAGGCCAGGAATAGTTTTCATCTACTAGTTTGCATTGAGTCGCCATGTGATTACGGTTCATGTGATCTAAAAATACCCTTCAAACATGAGGGGTTGCATATGGCATAGAGGCAGAACACTCACCTTTGGTGCAGTAGGCTACCAGTTCAAATTTTAGCTCAGCCAGCCAATCATCCAATCAAACTTTTTCCCCAGGCCAGGAATAGGTTTCGTCTGCTGGTTTGCATTAAGTTGCCATGTGACTACGGGTCATGTCATCTAAAGATACACTTCCACCACAAGGGGTTGTATATGGTGTAGAGGTAGATCACCCAACTTTGGTGTAGTAGGGGTGTAGTAGGTCTCTAGTTCAAATCTTTGCTCAGCCAGTCAATCATTCAATCAAACCTTTTCCCCAGGCCAGGAATAGGTTACATCTACTAGTTTGGATTGAGTCGCCATATGACTATTGTTCATGAGACCTAAACATTCCCTAACGGCATGGGGAGACACACATGGCATAGAGGCAGAGCACCTGCCTGCAGTGCAGTAGGTCACCAGTTCTAATCCCAGCTCAGCAAGCCATTTAGACAATCAAACCTTTTCCACAGGCCAGGAATAGGTTTCGTCTACTAGTTTGCATTGAGTTGCCATGTGACTACGGTTCATGTGATCTAAAGATACCCTTCCACCACAAGAAGTTGCATATGGCGTAGAGGTAGATCACCCTCTTTTGGTGCAGGGGGTCACCAGTTCAAATCTTAGCTCAGCCAGCCAATCATCCAATCAAACTTTTTCCCCAGGCCAGGAATAGGTTTTGTTTACTAGTTTGCATTGAGTCGCTATGTGACTACAGTTCATAATACCTAACTATGGTTCATAATACCTAACTATAGCATAGAGGCAAAGCACCCACTTTCAATGCAGTAGGTTGCCAGTTTAAGTCCAGGCTCAGCCAGCCAATCAGTTACTTTGCTGATCAAACCTTTTCCCCAGGCCAGGAATAGGTTCCACCTTCTACTTTGAATTTAGTCGCCATGGGCCTGATCCAGAGCTACGATGTAGCGCTGAGCGTGCTAATCGCTGACTCCCCCTGGCACTCCCCCTAACTTCAGACGGCGTAAGGAAGGGGCCATACGCTCGCACAGGAGCGTATGGCCGCTTAGCACGCCCCCCCACCCTCATTTACTTACCTCCCCCCGCCCAC
>WWET01005325.1:29130-41627 GCA_011038615.1 Limnodynastes dumerilii
ATATCTGGTCTTGTGTGTACTGTATGTGAGGGTTCCGGAGAGTACCTGGGTTCCAGTCAGCACACCACGCTGCGGTTCCCCACTGTGGGTGCAATCCCCAGTGGCCAATCGTAACAATCATCAAAATGTCATCAATATATCTCATATATGTGGATATGTGTGGGGACCATACATGTTCTTTCCATATGGTCTCTTCCTCCCAGGCTGCCATGAAAAGGTTCGCTAGACTTGGCGCGAATTTTGCGCTCATCGCTGTAACCCCCTTCTCTGCATATAGTATGCATCTTCAAAGAAAAAATAGTTGTTTTCTAAGATGAATTGGATTCCGTCCGTAAAGAAGTTATTGAGTGCTATGTTTTCTTTCTTTAAAAAGGTGTTAACAGCTTGTATTCCATCCTGGTGTCCAATAATGGTGTAAAGTGAGGATACGTCTGCGGTGACTAGGAGAGTCCCTTCGTTCCATGTTAGGTTTTCCAAGCGGTTGATCACTGCTAAGGTGTCCTTGGTGTAGGCTTTGGTGGTTGTGACTATGGGTTGAAGCCAAAAATCCACCATTTCAGATAATCTGGATGTTAGGGAATCTATTCCCGCGATGATCGGTCTCCCAGGTGGGTTGTGGGGGTCTTTGTGGATTTTTGGAAGTATGTAGATCACAGGGATGATAGGTGATTAAATTTCCAAAAATGTGGCTTCCTTTTCTCCAATTGCCCCCGTCTTGTGGTGTTGGTCTATTAATTCAGTGTATTTTTTCAGAATTTGATTTGTGGGATTGTTTTTGAGTTTTTCATAGGTGGTGTTGTCTCCTAGTTGACGTAGGACTTCCTCTCGATATTTGTGTACATCCATGATTACTAGTTCCCCTCCCTTGTCTGCAGACTTGATCATGATTTGTTTGTTTTCTATTTAATGTCTTCAAAGCTTTCCTTTCCTTCATTGTCATATTCTTCTTGATTTTTTTGTGGTTGTTGGTCTTTTTTAGGTTTTGGATTTCTTTTGTGACAATTTTTTCGAATGTCTCTACAAAACATCCTTTGCTATGTGTTGGGTAGAATGTGGACTTAATTCTCCATTTATGGGTTTCTTCTTTTGTGGTGTCTGCTTCCTTGGTCTCTTTCATGGCAAAAAATCTTTTAAGTGTTACTCTTCTAATGAATCTCTTTAAGTCTACAAACGTGTTGAATGGATTAAGTTGGTTGGTGGGGGCATATTTCAGTCCTTTAGTAAATACTTGTTCTTCTTTTGTGAGTGTGTATTGGCTGAGATTGTAGATTTTGATCGAGTCTTTTTGGGTGTGTTTATTTGATGTTTTCTTGATAATTCTTTTCTTTTTATTAATCTTATTTCTGTATAATCTTTTTACATGGATGTTGCCTCCCCTTTTTCCTTGCTTTTTTCTGGTGTTGGATGTTACCTTTTCTTGTGTTTGCGTGGATCCCTGTGAAAATCCTGATCTTTATAGTTATGTTCATTTCTGGTGCCCTTGTCTTTCCTCTCTGGGTTTGTCATACTGTCTCCTGTTGTAGTTTCTGTCTTCTCTTTGTTTTTGGCATGGACAGGCCTGTTATGTTCATGTTCTTGTTGAGATCCATGATGTTGTTCCTCTTGTCTCCTTTGGTCTTCTTGCCTGTTGTTGTAGTGGTCTTGATGTTGGTGTCTTTGGGGTTTCTCTCTCTTATCTATCTCTATGCTCTCTGTCATCGTCTCTTTGTTTGTGTCTGCCAGAAATAAGATATCACTTTCCAGCACATCATTCCGGAGTACAACAGTGGTGTGTGACACACAAAGTGAAAATTTTTTAGATTTGTTTGGATATAGTTTTGTTTTGAAATAAAAAAAATAAAATAAAATGTATCCCACTTTTATGTGTACATCTCACTTTGCTCACAAAACGTTATTGTAAGCCAAGGAATACACTGTGACTTCACAAATACCACTTGGGACACAACATATCCCTTGATGATTTGAACCATACCAGCGCCTACCCCCTCCCTTATCCCGTGACACACACCTGTTGTATGCTATTTTTGTTTACACGGGAATAGGTTCCACTTACTACTTTGCATTTAATCTCCATGTGACTGCGGTTCATGGGACCTAAATATACCATCTTACTATGGGGAGACACATATGGCATAGAGCCAATCATTTTCCCCAGGCAAGGAATATGTTCTGCATACTAATTTGCATTGAGGCAACATGTGACTACGGTTCATGGGACCAAAAGATACCTTTTCACCACGGGAAGCGGCAGAGCACCCACCTTCGGTGCAGCAGGTCACCATTTTGAATGCTGGCTCAGTCAGCCAATCAGATGCCCAGCTGGTCAAACCCTTTCTCCAGGCCATGAATAGGTTCTGCCAACTACTTTACATTGAGTCACCATGGGCCTGATCCAGACCTACGGCCGCAAGCGATAGAACGCCGTTCGTAAGCGAAAATTCGGTCAAAAAAACGCACTGCGCATGTGCAGCATGACAACTTCCGGTCGTCCGAAGGACATGAGCGTACAGCGAGCGTATTTTCAGCGTATTTTTCGCCCAAGGGTCGTGCGTTTTGTACGACGATAGTCTGGACGCTCGAGTTACTACACAGAGGCAGTGAAAGCCATTTAAATTGTACAGTATGGGCGTGCTAAGCCCAGTACGACCAGCGTATTGGTACGAAAATTTGCACGTACGCTGGAAAAACTTAGGGTAGGGTTCAGTCGCCGTAAGCAGGTACAATCAATGGGAGTGTTATGGGCGTGAAAGTTTATACACCCGGGCGAACATACGCTACGCTCGTGGGCGATTGCGGTCGTAGGTCTGGATCAGGCCCCATGTGACTACGGTTCATGGGACCTAAAGATACCCTTTCACCACATATGGCTTAAAGGCAGAGCATCCGCCTACTACTTTGCATTGAGTTGCCATGTGACCACGGTTCATGGGACCTAAAAATACCTTTTGTCCATTGAGATCCATATATGGCATAGAGGCAGAACAAGTTGCCAGATCAAATCCCAGCTCAGCCAGCCAATCAGCTGCCCAGCTTCTCAAACCATTTCCCCAGGACGGGAATAGATTCTGCCTACTACTTTGCATTAAGTCACCATGTGACAACGGTTCATGGGACCTAAAGATACCCTTTCACCATGGGGGGCCACATATGGCTTTAAGGCAGAGCATTCGCCTACTACTTTGCTTTGAGTCGCTATGTGATTACGGTTAATGGGACATAAAAATTATTTTTCACCATGGGGAGCCATGTATGGCATAGAAGCAAAACCCCAACCTTCGGTCACCAGTGTGAATCCTGGCTCAGCCAGACAATTAGCTGGCCAGCTGGTCAATCCTTTTGCCTAGGCTGGGAATAGGTTCCGCCTACTACTTTGCATTGAGTCGGCATTTGATTATGGTTCATAGGCAAATTAGTTTTGTGAGCAAAGTGAGATGTACACATAAAGATACCTATTTACCATGGAGAGCAGCATATGGCGTAGAGGCAGAGCACCCACCTCCGGTGCTCCATATCACCGGCTTCATTCTTGGCACAGCCAGCCAATCAGTTGTCTGGCTAAACAAACATTTTCCCCAGCCCAGGAATAGGTTCTGCTTACTACTTTGCAATGAGTCACCATGAGATTTCAGTTCATGGGAACTAAAGATACCCTTTAACCACTTTGAGACAGATATGGCATAGAGGCAAAACACACTCTTTTGGTGCAGCAGGTCACTGGCTCAAATCCCAGCTCAGTCAGCCAATTAGACGGTCAAACCAATTCCCCAGGTCGTGAATAGGTTCCGTCTACTACGTAGCACTGAGTCACCATGTGACTGCGTTTCATGGGCCTAAGTATTACTTTTCATTGTGGGGAACCACATATGGCATAGAGGCAGCGCAGCCTTGATTCTTGGCTCAGCCAGCCAATCAGCTGCCTGGCTAGACAAACCTTTTACCCAAGCCTACCACTTTGCATTGAATCACCATGTGACTATGGTTCATGGGACCTAAATATACCCTTACATAGTTTGGAGCCACATATGGCGTAGATGAGTTGCACCCAGCTTTCCTGCACTAGGTCGTAAAACCAAACCCCTGCTCAGCCAGCCAATCAGCTGCCTGGCTGGTCAAACGTTTTCACCAGGCAGGAAATAGGTTCCACCTACTACTTTGCATTGAGTAGCCATGTGACTTCAGCTCATGGGTTCTAAAGGTACCCTTTTACATATAGCATAGAGGCAGAGAACCCTCTTTTGGTGCAGCAGGTCACCGGTTCAAATCCCAGCTCAGCCAATCAAACCCTTTCTCCAGGCCATGAATAGGTTCTGCCAACTACTTTATATTGAGTCGCCATGTGACTACGGTTTATGGGACCTAAAGATACCCTTTTACCATGGGGAGCCACATATGGCATTGCAGCAAAGCTCAGCCAGCCAGTCATTCAGCTGGTCAAACATGTTCCCCAGGCAGGCAATAGGCCTCACCCACTTCTTTGCATTGAGTTGCTATGTGACTATGGTTCATGGGACCTAAAGATTCCTTTTCACTGTGGGGAACCACATATGGCTTAGAGACAGCGCAACCTCGATTCTTGGCTCAGCCAGCAAATCAGCTGCCTGGCTAGACAAACCTTTTACCCAGACCTACCACTTTGCATTGAATCGCTATGTGACTTAAATCGCGCTCAGCCAGTCAAATGGCCAGTCAAACCTTTTCCCCAGGCTGGGAATAGGTTCCGTCTACTACTTTGTATTGAGTCGCAATGTGACTTCAGTTCAAAGGTTCAATTCCCACTTCACCCACTTGTTTGCACTGAGTTGCCATGTAACTACCCTCACCATCAGAAGGCAGAGCACCCACATTCAGCGCAGCAGGTCACTGGTTCAAAACCCAGCTCAGTCAGTCAATAAGCTGTCAAACTGGTGAAACATTCTCCCGGGCCAGGAATAGGTTCCACCTACTACTTTGCATTGAGTCGCCATGTGACTATGGTTCATGGGACCTAAAGATTCCTTTTCACTGTGGGGAACCACATATGGCTTACATGCAGTGCAACCCTTTCTTGGCTTAGCCAGCCAATCAGCTGCCTGGCTAGACAAACCTTTTACTCAGTCCTACCACTTTGCATTGAATCGATATGTGACTACGGTTCATGGGACCTAAAGATACCCTTACACCTTTAGGAGCCACATATGGTGTAGAGGTGGTGCACTCAGCTTTGCTGCAGTAGGTCATCAGCTCATACACCTGTTCAGCCAGCCAATCAGCTGCCTGACCATTTTAACCAGAGGCATAGAATCTGCCTTCAGTGTAGCAGGTTGTCAGTTTGAATCCCAGCTCAGCCGGCAATTTGGTCAGTCAAACTATTTCCCCAGACCAGGGATAGGTTCCGCTTACTGCTTTGCATTGAGTCGCCATGGGACCTAAATAAACTTTTTGTACCTGATCAAATCCCAGCTCAGCCAGCCAATCAGCTGCCCAGTTTGTCAAACCATTTCCCCAGGAGGGGAATAGAATCCGCCTACTACTTTGCAATGAGTCACCATGGGACATAAAAATACCACTTCACCATGGGGAGCCACGTATGTCATAGAAGCAGAGCACCCACCTTCAGTGCAGCAGGTCACCAGTGTGAATCCTGGCTCAGCCAGCCAATTAGCTGCCCAGCTGGTCAATCTTTTTGCCTAGGCTGGCAATAGGTTCCGCCTACTACTTTGCATTGAGTCGCCATTTGACTACGGTTCATGGGACCTATAGATACCTATTTACCATATGGCATAGAGGCAGAGCATCCCCTCCAGTGCTGCAGGTCACCGTCTTGATTCATGGCACAGCCAGCCAATCAAACCCTTTCTCCAGGCCATGAATAGTTTTTGCCAACTACTTTGTATTGAGTCGCCATGTGACTACGGTTTATGGGACCTAAAGATACACTTTCACCATTAGAAACCACACTGAGGCAGAGCGTCTTCATTCAGTGCAGTATGTCACTGGTTCAAATCCCAGCCCAGCCATCTGATGGCATGGCCAAACTTTTTCTCCAAGCCAGGAATAGGATCCACCTACTACTGTGGATTGAGTCACCATGTGACTACGCATTCATGGGACCTAAAGATACCACTTACACCATGGTTCAAATCCCGGCTAAGCAGCTACCCAGCTGGTCAAACTTTTTCCCCAGGCCAGCAATAGGTTCCACCTACTACAATGCATTGAGTCGCCATGTGACTATGGTTCTTGGGCCCTAAAGATACCCTCTCACCACAGGGAGATATATAAGGCAAAGAGACACAGCACCCACCTTACACTATTACTGTGGATTGCGTCACCATGTGACTACAGTTCAAATCCTGGCACAGCCAGTCAATCATTTCCCCAGGCAGGGAATATGTTTTTCGGTGCAGCAGGTAACCAGTGTGAATTCTGGCTCAGCCAGCCAATCAGCTGCCCAGCTGGTCAATCCTTTTGCCTAGGCTGGGAATAGGTTCCACCTACTACTTTGCATTGAGTCGGCATTTGACTATGGTTCATGGGACCTAAAAATACCCTATTACCATGGGGAGCCACATATAGCATTGCAGCAGAGCACCTACATTTGGTGGATCAGGTCAATGGTTCAAATCCCAGCTCAGCCAGTCAATCAGTCAAATTTCTTCCCCAGGCCAACAATGGGTTCCACCCACTTTTCAACTCAAATCCCAGCTAAGCTAGTCAAACCCTTTCTCCACACCATGAATAGGTTCTGCCAACTACTTTGTATTCTGTCACCATGTGACTACAGTTTATGGGATCTAAATATACCCTTTTGCCATGGGGTGCCACATATGGCATTGCAGCAGAGCACCCACTTTTGGTGCGGTAGGTCACCAACTCAAGTCCCTGCTCAGCCAGCCAATCAGCTACCTGGCTGGCTACTTTGCATTGAGTCACCATGTGACTTTAGTTCATGGGATCTAAAGATACCTTTTCAGCATGGTATGGAGGCAGAGCACTCTTTTACATATGGCATAGAGGCAGAGCACCCTCTTTTGGTGCAGCAGGTCAATGGTTCAAATCCCGGCTCAGCCAGTCAAACCCTTTCTGCAGGCCAAGAATAGGTTCTGTCAACTACTTTGCATTGAATCACCATGTTACTGCTTTTCATGGGATCTAAAGATACCAATTTACCATACTCATATGGCGTAGAGGCAGAGCACCTAACTACGGTGCTGCAGGTCGATTCATGGCACAACCAGCCAATCGGTAGTCTGGCTGCACAAACATTTTCCCCAGGCCAGGAATAGGTTCCACCTACTACTTTGTATTGAGTCGCCATGTGACTTCGGTTTATGGGACCTAAAGATACCTTTTGGTGCAGCAGGTCATCGGTTCAAATTTCAGCTCAGCCAGCCAGCCAGCCAGCCAGCCAACCAGTCAGCTGGTCAAACCTCTTCCCCAGGCTGGCAATAGGTTTCACCCACTTCTTTGCACTGAGTTAGTATGTGACTATGGTTCATGGGACCTAATTATACCTTCACCATCAGGAGGCGGAGCATCCACACTCAGTGCAGCAGGTCACTGGTTCAAATCCCAGCGGAGCCAGTCAAACCCTTTCTCCAGGCCATGATTAGGTTCTGCAAACTATTTTTTATTGAGTCACCATGTGACTACAATTTATGGAACCTAAAGATACCTGTTTACCATGGGGAGCCACATGTGGCTTAGAGGCAGAGCACCCACCTCCAGTGCTGGATATCAGCGCTGGCACAATCAGTTGCTTGGCTAGACAAATGTTTTCCCCAGGCCGGGAATATTTTCCGCCTATTGCATTGAGTCGCCATGTGACAACAGTTCATGGGACCTAAAGATTCCTTTTCACTGTGGGGAACCACATATGGCTTAAAGGCAGAGCATCCGCCTACTACTTTGCATTGAGTCACCATGTGACTATGGTTCATAGGACCTAAAGATTCCTTTTCACTGTGGGGAACCACATATGGCTGCGCAACCTCGATTCTTGGCTCAACCAGCCAATCAGCTGCCTGGCTAGACAAACCTTTTACAAAGACCTATCACTATGCATTGAATCGCTATGTAACTACGGTTCATTGGATCTAAAGATACCCTTACACAGTTAGGAGCCACATATGGCATAGAGGCATTGCACCTGGCTTTGCTGCACTAAGTAGCCAGCTCAAATCCCTTCTCAGCCAGTCAATCAGCTACCTGGCTGATCAAACATTTTCATCAGGCAGGGAATAAGTTCCGCCTGCTACTTTGCATTGAGTCGCCATTTGACTATGGTTCATGGGACCTAAAAATACCTATTTACCATGGGGAGCCGCATGTGGCATAGAGGCAGAGCACCCACCTCCAGTGCTGGATGGCACTGGCTCAATACTTGGTACAGCCAGCCATTCAGTTGCCTGGCTAGACAAATGTTATCCCCAGGCTGGGAACAAGTTTTGCCTACTACTTTGCATTAAGTCACCATGTGACAACGGTTCATGGGACCTAAAGATACCCTTTCACTATGGTGGGACACGTATGGCATAGAGTCAGAGCACCCTCTTTTGGTGCAGCAGGTCAACGATTCATACTTTGCTAAACGTTACTTTTGTTGCAATTTTCACTTTAAACCACTTAGTGGACACTCTCTGGTGCTGAATTACAGCAACCAGTATACCTGAAATCCTTTTGTGTTACAAAGAAAAATAAATCTGTTTTTTAACCCACTCTGGATGTTTATTCTGTTTTTGCTGATATTTATCATAACATCTATCATGATTTAATAGTAGCCAGTAGCACTCAGTACTAACAGGCACCCGGAAAATCCCTGGTATAGCCCACTACTGGATTTTAAACTTTTTTGCACATTACCAGCGCTGATCATCCATCCCTCACAGACATACACCTTGTATGCCTACACCCAAATGTCACATTATGATTTACAGGAAGGGATGTTGTCTATTTATTTCTTCATTGAAAAGCAATTTGACAAGTACTATAGCACCAGTTAAAATTCATTCTCTCCCTCTTGCACGGGCTTTGTATGGAAGGAAGGGAGTATAGCTGTAAATTGGTTTAATCACTGTCTCAGGATTTATAAACCCTTCTGAAGCACTATCACTTGGGTGTTCTGGGAATACACCTTAATTAGGCTATAAACCTGATTAGCAAAAACTTTCTTTAACACAACAATAATAAAATCAGCAGATGTTGCCTGTGATAAGTGTTTTCAGTGCATTAGTTCAAAGGTGCTAATATATGCAAATTACTGACTTCCGTTACATTGACTGCTTGGTAGTAAAAGTTCTTTTGGGGAAAAAAGCACTATAAAAAGAATCCTTATTTTAACCATATCCCCTTTACAATAGCAAATCTGTATGATTATTGACCGCAGGAGACCTATGTTTTCGTCTTGCATTCTTCTCCCTTATTAAGGGTCCCTGAATCTATGGACAGATGTATTGGAAAAAGTAAAAACAAAAGTTACAATAGTATTCCTCCAGGAAGCCGTTCCAGTTCAGTTGCTAGAAAGAAAAGACGAAACTGAGTTCCCTTAGATCTATTTGTTAATAAGTGACTTTATGAAAACATGATTCAGAATCATAATATATGTAAATGACAGAGCCTAGGGTAGTTCTAAATATGCTGAAATCTGTAAAGTTAATCTTAAAGGAGTTTATGATCTTCGAATAACTTCATATATTTGTTTGTCAGGTCTTTTGCTGCCTTCTTCTTCATTTTATATATTTAAAGTACACAAAATTCAGTGAACAAAATATTTAAATTCGCAGAGCTGAGCTGCATCATATCCAAGAGTAAGAAAAAAAATCACGTAAATCAAGTAAAATAAATATCAGCTAGAAATAATCAGTATCATAAGAATATTAATTGCAAATGTTCAAATACATTATATTAGGATACAAACCATGTAAACAGCATGAATGTTTTTGGGTAGGTTCCTCTTTCTGTAACTATTATTTAAAATTATATGAATGTTATAACTTCAATAAACTGCACACTGACATCATAGCATGAAGATGTCATAGAGAGGTCTATTTAATGGAGTTTCCAAGTAGGAAATGTGGATATATTTTACATTCTAAATATCATATTCTAGAATTTGTTAGGTAAACGATTACTATAGTATTATCAACTTATAAGAACAATTTCTCTATTTTTGCCTTTTAGCAACACTTCACTAACAGGAACAGACAGGCAATGGAAGCAAGGCACAAGGTATACGGTAAGGCAGGAGGGAAGGTAAACAGAGGAACAACAGAAGGAGAGAAACAGAACCACAGGTACTGCACAAGAGATCCAACTGCACAAGGAAAATGCAGAGTAAAGAGCTGGCAAGAGACAGAAGACCAGCGCTGTAACCGGCAATGTGGAGACTGACTGCTGGCTATTTATAGGCTCCTGTACCCAATCAGTTTTCGCATCCAGACACTCCCCCAGGCTAAACGGAGCATGCACTGATTGCAGGAAACAGCTGAGAGTGGTAGAAACAAGAGTGAACAATAACACAGGCATGGTCAACGTGACAGCATGTAATAGATGGACTTCTGATAGGGGCCACGTTAACTTTTGACTTTGGTGACTAGTGTGAAATTGCATAGGTGTGGAAGTCTGTGTCATCACACAAGAGGGCTCACATATACAATGCATTGTGATAAGAACACAGACAATCAGTTTGTAAAAGTGCATTAAATACAATCAAATCTCATGGAAAGGATAAAACCACAACCGAGTATTTGGACATGTAAGTCATGTGGCTAGAAAAAAATAGCACAAAGAGAGACGCATCCTGAACATTTGTGTTTCTCTGTATTTATTTAGCAAAGGCTGTGCCTTCATTCCAAGGAAAGCTGTTCATTATAGAGATACAAAAGCATTGCATATACTGAGGCTGATATAGAATGTGACACAGACATATACAGTATATCCTGTTTCCATTTCCACTGCATATTCAGAAATGCTTTACACTCAGCTGAATCTTATTACTTACGATCATAGATGTGGAACAGGAAGCGGGAAGTTGGTCTAATGTAGCCCACAATCATGCAGATTACCAGGAATTCTCCATCAACACATACACCATTGCCTCAAGCTGCGTACAAGCCTATGCAAGAACACTTGCTATTACACATAAGATGAAATGGCTCTTACAACTTCCTGGATGACTGTAAGTTGCGATGAGAATGCCAATTCACGTGTACACATTAGACCAATTTACAAGCAATTTACTACTTGATCTTCCACATTATATTCCATAATTAAAAAAAAAAAAAAAAAAACAGGTTTAAAATTCTTTTAGATAAAATTTTCAAACGCTCCAGGAGTTGACAGCTTGGTTACTTGTTACACTAGAAGCAAAAACTCTAACATTTTAGACTTTTACACCTTTAAAAGAGAGCATTCTCATGTAAAATGATTAAGTGTCTGGATAGTACATAGAGCACTTAGCAAGTTGTTACTATACTATTACTATACATCCACCCTCCCCCCAAGCGTAACCAAGCACCTTGTCCCATCTTGCCATTGGAAAGTCTACAGACACACTTCCAGAGCAGAAGTCTGGATCAAAAGATATGTATGGATGCAAAGTATGGACTGTATGCATTCACACATGCAAACTACCAACTGGTCTGGATCCTGTGAGGAATTCAAAGCTTAAGGTAGTGGTTTGCGTGTTGAATTCCTTGCTAACGAAGGGATTGGCCTCTCTTGACCTGCATGGAAGGCAGGATCTGGCATCAGATCCTCGCTGCCACTGCTCTCTTAGCTCCAAGGACGTAAGTCTGGATCCGGTGCCATATCATGACAAAGGGCCATATCCACAACGTACAGAATCTCTGTGTGAATTTTTAAGAAAAGGTATACTGCGCATGCCCAGAACTCAAAAATATGCAGGGAAACCATGGCCGATTGACTCACAGGCACAGACGGCTGACTTAGGACTGAATCATGCTTCGGTACGGAATGAGTACCAAATGTGTGGCTAGAGGGGTAAGACATTCAATACAAATAAGCAGCACACAGGCTACAAATGAGCTGCAGTATGGGCGTTTCTCTAGAGTTAGGACTGATTCACAAGTAAAAGTTCCATGCGGAAACTAACATACGCACGGAAAAAGATAAGGTAGCTTTCTACCACTCTTAAGTTGTTTTACATATGGTTCTTTGCTAGCCTATTAATATTTGCTTAATGTTTTTAATTTGTTAAGAAGTTATTCATAATAGAAAACATTTCCGTTTACATTATTATATATTATTATTATTATACTTTTTTTTTTTTTTTTTTATAAAAATTTAAATAAAAATTACATATGGTGCTAGCCTATTAATATTTGCTTAATGTTTTTAATTTGTTAAGAAGTTATTCATAATAGAAAACATTTCCGTTTACATTACATTATATTATTATTATTATACTTTTTTTTTTTTTTTTTTATAAAAATTTAAATTTTGACAATTTTCCTTTTTTAGAAAGACAATACAACCATTGCCCCACATCCAGAAACACG
>WWET01005325.1:46766-63389 GCA_011038615.1 Limnodynastes dumerilii
AACAGTATTCCCCATCATGTGTTCAGCCCCCCCCATATTCCCCACCATTTGTCTCCAGACCCCCTAGCAGAAGTGAAGTTAAGACATCCTAAATTGCCTACGTGTGAGGGTAGTAGACATTTCCAGTATTCCCCATCATGTCTTCAGCCCCCCCCATATTCCCCACCATTTGTCTCCAGACCCCCTAGCAGAAGTGAAGTTAAGACATCCTAAATTGCCTACGTGTGAGGGTAGTAGACATTACCTTAACATTTACGCACCCACCATACGTAAAGTAGGGCTGGTGATTAATGAAGGTCCTCACTTTACGATTAAAATACCTACCCCCCACCCACCATGTGAACGCACGGTATACATGGCAGGTTTACCCCACCCTGTTGTTGGAAAGGCTTCAAGCACGGAATACAGAATCGTTTGTATTGCGTTCTGATACATAACCAACATGTGCACGCATGCAGAACACATTCACATACTTACATACTGAGAACGCATAAATTGGCTTTTTCGTAATTGTGCATCTAGTCCGTTATTCCTAATAACTGTTGTCTTGTAACAAATAAAAAAATTTTGGGGGGGGGGTTATGTGGATTATAAATTTTACACTGAAATGTTATTCTAAGAGTATAAGAAACTAAGCCAATCATCTAATAATCTAAGAGAGGTTAAAATTAATCAAGAAAATGAACAGAATGGTTATAATAAAGTTCTGATTCATTTGATATTTTTGGTTGAACAAGAAAAAAAAGACAAGAGATGTAATACCCACTTGCAGGCAAACTATGCCACACCATCAATAAGTGCACTCTACTCAGAATCAATCTCTTAATCTGCAAGGCTTGAACATGTCTTCCAATCCATGGGCCTAATCCAGCATTAATAGCAGAACCAGACGTCTGTAGGTGCAAGGGAAGTGAACTTCCCTCGCACATAGGGCCCTTCCGCTTGCAGAACCCTGCCTTAAATATTCTGAATTTGGAAGGGCATCTACAGAATGGAAGTTCTTACGAAAGGACTTTGGAATGCCCTTACTGTACGATTACTATTCTAAATACCAGCCACTATGGTGGTTGGCCCGACCCCCCTTGTGGAGGCTGATTTTCCGCATGGATCTCAGCATTGTGTGGCTGTGTTTCACTGAGGAACTACAGGTACTGCTCATGCACAATACCTATACCGAACTAACTTACGTACATTACTTATGTATAACATATCGCGGCAGACGCCGCACTTACCCGCTCTGTAGTCCGGCGGCGTCTGTCTCCTCCCGGCGGTCCCGTGTGCCTAACAGCCAGAGACTGTCACCGAAGCAGTGACAGTCTCCATACTCACCAGCAGCAGTGTCAGCAACGGTGTCCTCGTGGAATCCTGGCGCCAAACCTCCGCAGTGCTCCGGACCATGGGCGCCGCCATCTTGGATCTATCAGGTGACGCTGTTCCTCCAATGCCTGGCTTCCTCTCCAGTCCTCCAGCCTATCGATGAACAGCGGGCACTATATAAACCCTGCAAGCCCTTCACTCATTACCAGAACAACTAGGTCCTCTAGGTGCCTGGTACTCCTGCATTGAGCTCCTGTCTGATCCAGTTCTGCCTGATCCAGTCCTGCTGACTCCAGTCCTGCTGACTCCAGTCCGGCTTACTCCGGTCCCGCAATCTCCAACTCTACAGTATCTGCTACCCAGATTCACCTTGTTCAACTCCACCTCCAACTCTACAGTTATTCCTGCCTGGACTTTATTGCTACGCCTACCCAGTTATAGCCTCCTGCTACTACCTACTCTCACCTACCAGTGTATACCCCTGTTCACAGACTTTTGTTCTCTCCCATTGCACTTCCTGTCCCCTTGGCTTCCCTGCACCTTCTGATTCAGAGACTGATCACTATTGTGTTTATTCCTTTTCTGTATGCACCCGTCCTTCATTAAACCACCTCACTTCCAATTCCAGCCATCTCAGTTGTATTCATCTCTGACACCCGGGACAGATCCCAAACACCCCTTGAACATGACATTATGTAAGTCAGCTCTAGTTATTAATGCAGGATCTTCAATAATAAGGCCTTGATTGAAGATTTGATTACCAGAAACAATAATCTTTCTATTATTTTTGTCACATCTTAAATGCCACATAAATGTAATTCATTTAATGGACCAGACAGTATCATTGTCTGCTGCATCAATGCTCCAATATTTTCCCACAGCAATGTAATTAAGCTGCTGCACGGGGTGGAATGAGAAGTTGGAGAGATTAAGATATCAGTGGACAAGAGCCAGAAGAATGCAACTGGAGATTCATATGTTAAGAGAGAAGAAACACAGTGCCTATCAAGAGGAGCCTAATGTGCACCCTTTTGGGAAGGAAAAGCAGCATCCAGGCACAGAAGGAGTTCCTATATCGTGTACCATTCGAGACAGTTAGAGAGGTAGGGATCCTTGTGCTGTTTGCACCTAATTACCAGGCACTAGGCCTTTAAGCGGTTTTAGGTGCAAGGCCTTAGTGGGGTAGAATATTCTGTCCCAAACACCAGCAGGCTGGCTTGTCTTGTGTTTTGCAGGTGTATGCTCTGTGTTTATGTGCAGGTACAACTAGTACATAGATCCAAGCTGTCAACGTGACTATTGCAATGAATTTGAATATATTCTGTGTCTGTGTTGTGCCCAATTGGTCCCTTGCATTCTCCTGTGGGTTGCAGGGGTAAGCCCTTTGGCGTGGCCCAGGGTTCCACCTGAATGCCTGTGGGTTATATAGGCAAGAAGAGCATGTCTGAGGTCACAGTCAGTAATGACCATTATCCTTCACACCTGGGGCCTCATTCATCAAAAGCTATTTTTTTATGCGATTTGACATTAACGCGATTTGTTTCAAACACAGGCGATGCTCCGCAATGTTTAAAGGGCTTAATCGCGGTGATTTTCATTAGAAAACCACCGCGATTAGACCTTTAACTAATTGCGGCAAATCACCTGACATTGAAAAAAAACCTAAGTGCTGCATGGCTGCAAGCTGTAGCCATACAGAAAACACATGTCTGTTATACGGACATGTGTTTTTGGTGGTCGCGATCGGCTTAAAAAATTAAATCGCACCTCTCTGGCTGCGATTTAATTTTTTGTGATTTAAAGGCGATTTCACTGCGATTCGGTGAAATCGTCCTTAATGAATAGCAATTGACATATGTTTAACATTAAAAAAAAACCGGGATTGCGATGTAAACACTGGCGATTCCAAATCACACTCAAATCGTGTGATTTGGAGCTTAATTAATGCAGTTTGGTGATTTTTAAGCTCCAAATCACGCGATTTGAGGCGATTTAGGAGAAATCGTCTTTAATGAATGAGGCCCCTAGTGTGGCGACCTTCCTGTCAAGACATCATATGGATACTAAGTACCAAATAATCATTATCCTTCTCTGATAGGTGTGGAGGTCACTCAGGGAAGAGAGGACAGGAAAAGACCTTTGAGATTAGCGACCTGTCCAGGATGCACATCCTGCTTTCGGCAAAAATGGGTTGAAGCAGCATCAGTTCCTGGAGCCGGAAAGAGACAATCTATTTCTCCCATCACCCCTCTTAAAGACATAAGTTTTACAAGTAATAGGATAACTCTATACCTCTAAAACTCTGGATCCAAAATGTATTTTTTCAATTGCCATCATAATAAACCACCAAGTAAAATAAAATAAATAAAAATGTTTATTTTACTTAAAGGAGATTCAATTGTCATAAATCGTGGTAGCAAACCCTCTTATCAACTTCATTGCTGCATGATGTCAGCGCTTAGTTCCTGGATGTCTGTCACAGAGATACTGGGCCATATGCAGAGCTCCGGGCGCATATGCAATGCCCATATGTGTTACTGCGCATGTACAGTGATTTTGTAACACCATCTACGTTTCTTTTTGCAACATAGATTGCGTATACGCGGTCTTTAAGAGCTCTGCATACGGCCCACTATCCTGTCAATATTAATTTCCATGTTCACTTGTCTGCCACTGGTTCATACTCCGCTTCCACCAGAAGTCATCTATGCGGTTGCCGTCATATTGGAATAGCTCAGCTGATCCATTCTATGCTGGGTACACTATTTAAACCTGCTCAACTGCTTCTATGATTGCCAAAACCACAAGTATCTAGCACACTCTGCCACTGCACCGCATCTTGCAGGTTCCTGTTGTGTTCCATCTCCCTGCAAGACTCTCTGATTTGCTACACTCTGCTGTGGAGTAATTTGTCCTACAGACCTGCTACAACTACTGTGAAGTTCTACAAATTACATGTCTGCTCATTAATTTCTGTTGAATCCTGCAAACTGCAAGTCTGCTTGTTAACTCTGTAAGTCCTGTAAACTACAAGTCTGCTCATTACCTCTACAACTCTGCTCATTACTTCATACTTACCTGTGCTTCAAATACACAAGCACATCTCTTTACTGTTTCTGAGGACTTCCTTTGCAGTTGCCTCACTGATGCTAGTTGCTTTTGCTTCTGCCAACCTCTGATTCAGCATCAGCTTCTGTGGACTACATTGGAAGTTTCCTCTGTGATTATGATCTTCTAGTGCTACCACTAATCATACCCTGCACAACTGCACTGTGGACTTTATTTACAGTTGCCTCTGTGATTCTAACTACAATTGCTTCTACTATGGATACCCTGTGCAACTGCATTGTGGACTAGTTGCCTCAGAGGCTATTACCTGGGTTGCATTGTGTTATACCTTACATCTGCATCTAATGATTGTGCTATACAGGATCCCATGGCTCTGAATAAACAGCACATCTCTTTTCTCCAGTGTATCCTCCATATATATATTTCTATCTGAAAAATATGTAATGTTGTACAAGTGCCATCTACTGGCAATGTTTTGAATTACTTTGTTTGCATTAAAGTGAAATATATTGTTATTCTATTTTATATATTCAATACCTACATACAAATAAAGGTTAACAATTTACTATGTACATACACCCTTTCAATTTACTAAATCAGTTTCTCAAAAAATAAAAAATAAATAGTCTGAGTATATAAGTATCAATATGGAAACTACAAACAGATGTTAATAAAAGTCAGTTTAAATATAAATGAAGGATAGGTCTAAGTGAGGATAATTGCCAGGATGGGGCCTGGTCATCCTTCTAGCATGACAAGGAGTTACCATTTTCTAATGGTTAGGGGAAACAGGGGTGGAATTGCTTAAGTAGGACAAGGCTTATAAGGAGCAGGGAATGAATGTTTGCCCTCTTTGGTTCCTGTGCATTTTCCCCTCTCACTCCCTCCCTTGTTTGGCTAGGATGTTCTATCTTTTCAGAAGGAGCACAGTGCAGCAGTGGTAAACAGGGTCAGACCTTGAGGTTGGCCGCATGTGAAAAGGACTGTGTAACATCAAGTGATTACAAGGTATGCACCAGCTGATAACTTCCAAACTGAACTTCAGTTGAAGCAACTGGGTTCCAGTGGTAGTCATCCTCATAGTGAATTAGGTGTGACTTTGGATTAAAGGTGCAATAACTATAGAGTGACCATCGTATGCACCAGCTTATACCTTCCAATTGGGTGTCAGTCTTAGTGGCTGGGTCCCGATGGCAGTGACTCTCATTGTGAATGGGGAGTGACTTTGGATTAAAGGTACATTAACAAATAACCATTGTTTGGTGTCTAGTCTCGATATATCTTACTTAAACTAACACTAACCAAGGATTATGAACCCCTGTCTACTTTTCAAGGGTAAGTTATAAATGATAATAAATGATAATTTGAGCAATATCTAAGCAATTAATCAGATAAATAAAACTGTATAACTAACCAGATGTCCTCTTTTTTTCTCTGTGATTCAAACAATGCGCCTGAGGGTACTCCCTGGCATAATTGTCAAAAGTAAATATGGAGACAGAGGGCTTGATGCACACTTAAGACTGAAATAAATTTGCACAGATTCACAAAACAACGCACTTAAGTGGCAAGTATACTCTCATGACACTCCACTTGTTCTTACAGATCTTTTTAGGCTTCCACCACCATAGGGCTACCTTAACTCTTCATGCATATCTTTGTACTGAGTTTGCAAAAGAAAGAATGGAGATGCCTAACCCAGCCCATTCAGCCCTATTTAACTACCTCACCCCACCGACTTTTCTTCTTGCGGGCTACTGGCACGCCCCTTCTTAGGGATGTCACTAATGGATTGATTTCTGGGTAACATCTGGCTTGCATATGAGCAAATCGCAAAAAACCCACTAATATATGCAAATGGCCTGCATATATTTAAGAATGTTATTAAGCGTGAATCAGGGCCAGAAATTGCAAATAAAGATTTTTATAAACACACTAGATAAAACAGTATTTCAACAGTTTAAGAACATGTATAAAACAGAGGTTAACAGTCCTCGTAGCTAAGAGATGGAATCTCTCAATACTTCTAAACTACAGCAGTAATGGGTACTAATCTAATCTTTCAAACAGTTCAGGAGTGGATGAGGAAGCATTCATTTTGAAGCTGAAGAACCCTTTCTGACGCGTTTCAGGCTGAGCCCTTTCTCAAAGCGATGTGCAGATAATGGGGGACGACATTCTTATATTTCCTCTTTACACCCGTCATGACTATTTGTGGCTAATTACAAACTGACTACATTTATTTGTTAAATGAGACCAGCATTTATAAGACCACTGTGCTGATTGTTAAATACATTCAATAAGAAAGCAGTGTGTGGCTCTATACATGAAAAAATGCTGGCTAGAAAATGGTTTCATAGGGCAAATTTAAATATACCTGATCAATTAACATTCCTCTTAGTTACTCATATCAACAATAAAATCTGGAGACTGATATAAATAAACTTAAAGCGAGATCAAAAGGGAATATGGATTAATATGCACTGAAAGAGATCTTAAATCCGTTGTGTTTGGGCAAGCCATCAACAACGAACCCATATAGCATCATATAGCACTTGCTATATAAATGAAGGGTTACTCGATCAACCATACAAGTAGGCTACATATCCCAAAACTTAGTGAGACATTCCTCAGGTGGTAACAATGTGGTCAACAAAGTTTTAATAATCTGGCAAATATAAAAAGCTAATGGGAAACCAATTAAATAATTGATAATAAAAGATTTACTCAATCCTGCATTGCACACATCCTGTTCAAGAGAGAAGGATTTGACTATCAAGAAGATATAAATACTTACACTTACAGTAACTGGCCTTCTCTTTGGATCTGTGGCACTTTAATCCTTACTGGGACTTGTTGTTTTAACATTCATTACAATACTTTTTAGTGAATAGTGAGGAATGGATTTTTGATGATAAATCTTTTGCATATATGGTGATGATTTTATATGTTTTATATTGTTGGTTGTGAATAAATATCATTATTATGTACCGATAAAATTGGAGTGTTAATTGTAATATATTTTGCTTTTGAATTCAGTTATTTTTTTAGGCTTGATCTAGCGCTGTATTTTCTTTTCTTTTTATATGGTGTGTGTGTATATATATATGGACTGGCATTCCTTTGTGCAGCTGCTTCATCCTTCAGCATTTTCTGATAGTTTGTTTTTTCTCTCACATCTTTTAGCGCTGACTTGTGACGGTGCAAGATCAAAAGGGGGCGTTACAGTTAGAAGAGAAGAAAAGTGTAGCCACTTCCTCCTCATTTATGGGGTGGAACAAGGACATGCTGCCAGAGTGTGAAAGTAATATGTTAGTTGACAAGGAGAATATCAATCTTGTGCACAATGCAAGACCTTCATCACTGATGGAAGTCAGTACATTTTACACAGCAGAGAACTCTCCCATAGAATACAAACACAATAAACTTTGCTATTGTTCTGCTTTTCTTATTCACAATGATTGGTATTCTTTCAAATAAAATGCAAACGTTTTCAAAATACTATGCGTTACAAATAGAATTAAGGGGAGAAACTGCATGCGTAATAATTCGTTCTGCAATGAAATAATGTTAATGCATTAATATTTTCTTTAGCAAATTGCTCTGTCTGGAAGGCAATAAAGGCTAAATGAAAACTAATGAATAGAGAAAATTGCTTTTTGTTGATTCACCAGCCTCATAAAATATTGTGTTATTATACACATTTATGCATTTTCTTTTCTGTGCTAGCATATCTGTATTATGGATACTTAACAACCAGGCTTGCTTTGTTTTTTTTTACAAATCATAAACAATTCAGACAACCACAGAATGACTAAATATCTGCCAAGAACGTTTCATTAGACATATTTGTATTGAATTTTTTTTGGAAACACCCCTGTGGATTGGCAATATAGGTATACACTTTGACATGTGTCTTGGTTAGCATTTACTGCTCATTCACCCCTCTGACTTCCTTATTTGTTTCTCTATGATTACCTCCCTGCATCACATTATGCTCTGTACCACTTTCATTTTTTACTTATTAGTTTATTCATTCTCACGATTTCCTTTATATTTCCTTCTATCATATTTTTGGTTGCCCACATTTATGATAGTTTACTTAATGCTGTTTAACCTACTTCTACTCACACATCAGTATATATTATAATTGTTGTTTCATCTATCCAGATTTCTATATTTTGGGACTTAATCCAGTAATACAGACTCCCCTAACGATAATATGTTCTGTATTGCTATGGACTTCATGCTAAGCTGGGCTTGTTTTTAGGATATATTTTGCAACTAAATGCAACACAAATGCACACAACTTTTATAGGGTATGTGAATGTATTGTCATCATATTCAGCATTTCTCATCCTTATCCTAAATCCTATTTTTAAGAACACTATAGAAAACCTGAAAAGCTCAATCACGTTCCCTGTTTCCCATCAAATAGAAAACATGTTAAACGTGCCTTATGGAATGTACCCTCTGTTGGTGACAAGCATCTCCACCTCTATTTATGATCTCTTCCTCAACAATAGCAGAATCCTGGCTCACACATTTAGAAACTGCCTCACCTGCTGCCTTTCACACACTTTACTCCTGCCTCTAGGCCTGAAAGCAAACAACCTTCACACAAATCACTATACAAATCACTATAATTTTTCACCCATTTTGACCATATTAACAATTTTTCAACACTTTTCTGCATGACTTCTTTATTTCTTATCGTTTGTTATCCCCATATCTTTTTGACAGCCTTATCAATACTCTACTCTTCACGCACCGTCCACTAAGACCTCTCCCAGTGGAGCTATTCTTTCATTCATCATGATAGCAGCTACTTTCATCTGGTATTCTCTAGACCACTGTTTCTCAACCTCGGTCCTCAGGGACCGACCACTAACAGTCCATATTTTCTAGGTTTCCTTAAAGAATCACAAGCGATATAATGAGAACCACCTGTGGAGCTTTTAAAATGTGTCAGTTAGTAATAAACACACCTGTGCTCCAGCAATGAGACCTGGAAAACATGCACTATTAGGTGTTAGGTTGAGAAACACTGCTCTAGACAGTGCACAATTTTATATTTTGATAACGCTCCTTTCTCCATCTCAGACTATGATTGTGGTATGAGTGGAAAAAACTTATACGCTCCTTTGTATAGGCAACAGTATTACATGCAGGCAAATTGACAGCAGTTTCACCAAAATCGCCACTCAGAACCAGCTCTTTTGTTTCTGGCCGTTTGATTAGTGGTTTGACAGTGGTTTTGCAAACATGAAAAAATCAGTTATGGAGATTTGAAAAGTGCTGGTTTAGAAAAGTGTTCATTCTGGTACCCTTTACGGATGGTGGTAAATTTGGCCCTATGTGTCCTAATGTATAAGTACACCAGGATACCCCATAAAGAAGGCCTAGTAGCATTGGGGAATTTATTTGACCACAACAGGGAATACCAGGGACCCCCAAAGGAGCTAAGTTTAGGACTCCTGGAACTCATCCTTATTTGCAACTCTTTACTATTTGACAAAAACATCTACCTCCAGATCCTACTTACGCGAATGCATACAAGCAACAATTAAAGGCTTACTTTATTCCTTACTCCTAATGGTAAAAAGAACTAACAGTGGCTCTCTAACTGCTGATCTACAAATGGAAGAAATGATCATAACATTTAAATAAATAGGTTATGACCACAGAACACTATGGGCATGATCCAGACCTACGTACTTGTAAGATCAGCTAAAATGCCGATCTGTGCATGCGCCGCCCAGATGTATGAGGAAAAGGATGGCACTACATCGAACAGCAATCAAACCCTCCAAACAACCAGTTGCAAGACATTTCTTCACCATGAAACACATAGAAACCAGGACACAGTAACCACACAGAGACTCTGGCCTTTACTTTCATGTTTATGTTTAATTGTATTTGTAATATTTAAGTGTATTATTTTTTTCAAGTTCAAGCATTTGTTCAGTATGTTCTGATGTTCGCTTCTTTCTATACATGTTTGAACCATTATTTGTCCTTTATTATTTTCCTGCAAACTCCCAAGTCTCTGTGTGTTATATTCCCCATCCTTTGCCCAGCGCAACCCTCCCAATGCCCATGTCCCACTGTCTAAGCAAAAAGATACTGTCTCCCTCTACTACCGTTGACAGACAGTTCTGCCGGGGGCCCTCCCCTGCTTCCTAGCAACTGTCACCGGATGCTGTCTGATGCCTAACCTCCAGACCAGAGGTGCAGCGTGGCAATGGAGGTAAGTGGTTTTAACTCTTTCACTATATATATATATATATATATATATATATATAGACGCAAGAAAAAGGGCACTCAGGAGCCAGACAGTTCGGGGCCCTCCCCTGCTTCCTAGCAACTGTCACCGGATGCTGTCTGATGCCTAACCTCCAGACCAGAGGTGCAGCGTGGCAATGGAGGTAAGTGGTTTTAACTCTTTCACTTCACTATAATATATATATATATATATATATAGACGCAAGTAAAAGGGGCACTCAGGAGACTTCAAACAAATAAGGCAAGGACAACGGTCTGGTCCAACGTTTCAAGTTCTTGTTGAACTTTTCATCAGGGTACAATATATATATAAAATCAATTATATTTTTTCTATTTTTGGGAAATTGAATAATTCTAGTTTAACAGTAAATAAACCTTTTTTGTGAAGATATCAATTAAGTTTATGAGTCTTGATATTTTGAGACTTGATAACTCTCTCTTGTTTATCAGTTAAGAGCACTTTATATATAGCATATATTTGCTGGCATAACAATATGATACCTATTCTTATAAATTATATTGGTTGCCAGAACCATTAATAATTTTTCAAATTGATAAATGTTCTCCCTACTATATTTTTAATTACACAATTTTTACCTTGTTATTCACACCATATATTATTTTGTTTAGCTTTTATATTTCGCTGACATTTGAGCCATTTCCTTTCCTCATATCCCTCTGTACATTACCTGCCATATGATGTGTGACTTTAGGTTGGACATAATTGGACACATTTTTTAATGGTGATTTATAGTGATACAATTTGGTATTATTTGTCTTATACTGAATTGCACATGTTTTGGACATATCACTCTGAGTGCATCTTTCATTACCCTATTTTTTTTCTTTGCTTCTTGTTAAAGTGTTGATCAGGGGTGGAATAGCACCAATGGATTGGGTAGTGTTAGAAGGTGCTGGTATTGATACCTTTCATTATTGAAACACTCCCAATTTAGTCCTGAAATAATGATTTTATTCATATTGTATTGATGTATGATGGGATACTTATATGGAGTACAGCTTTAGTGTATGCAATAGGAGTTATCCAGGGTTGCCGACTTTTTATATCTCCTGGAGGGAAGGCATAGATGCCTGCCAAGTGGTGGTGCTAAATGTCATGATTTAAGCAAATTGCAACAAAAGCCCCACCCCACCAGTTTTACTAGTGATGGGGGTGGGGCTATATGATGCAAATTACATCACCAAGTCCTGCCCTGCCGCTAGCAACCCTAGGAATACTAGACTTGAGGCCGTGGTTTGCATGACATTTGCGGAAGATTTGTAGGCACTCCTATGATACCGGGAAAACTGCTGGATATTCTGGGAATCGGCAACCCTGCAGTTATCTGACACAACATGACTTCATTAATGGAGTCAGAAATGAAAAATACACTTTGGTCTCTTGTTAGCTGCAGCGTAACTAACTTTTATAAATAGCTGTAAAGATGAGGTCCACAGCTCTCCAAGTCACAGGCTTCACAATAATATTCACTGACAATCACAAGCTCCCTGTTATTCTTTTGCAAAAGTTGGCAACCATGGCTGAGGCTTTGACTGGGAATAAAACCCATGACCTAAGTGCTCATGCTGTGAGGCTACCACTTGAGCCACAAATGCATTCATGCACACAGTACTGCTTGGGTACCAAAAACAGTATAATTGGATCTATGGAAATGCACACAGTGCACACTCTGCTTGGGTACCAAAAACAGTATAATTGGATCTATGGAAATGCACACAGTGCACACTCTGCTTGGGTACCAAAAACAGTATAATTGGATCTATGGAAATGCACACAGTGCACACTCTGCTTGGGTACCAAAAACAGTATAATTGGATCTATGGAAATGCACACAGTGCACACTCTGCTTGGGTACCAAAAACAGTATAATTGGATCTATGGAAATGCACACAGTGCACACTCTGCTTGGGTACCAAAAACAGTATAATTGGATCTATGGAAATGCACACAGTGCACACTCTGCTTGGGTACCAAAAACAGTATAATTGGATCTATGGAAATGCACACAGTGCACACTCTGCTTGGGTACCAAAAACAGTATAATTGGATCTATGGAAATGCACACAGTGCACACTCTGCTTGGGTACCAAAAACAGTATAATTGGATCTATGGAAATGCACACAGTGCACACTCTGCTTGGGTACCAAAAACAGTATAATTGGATCTATGGAAATGCACACAGTGCACACTCTGCTTGGGTACCAAAAACAGTATAATTGGATCTATGGATCTGGTCCTGTGTGTAATCAAAATGTTCTTTGCTTGTTTTAAAGAATTTGGTTTCAGGTTGTCATCTTGTTTAATGGCGGTTGAGTACCTCTTAGCTTAGTTTGTCTATCTATCACAAATGCCCTATAAAAACGAATGCAGCGTTCAACAGATAAAGGGATAACATTATTTCGTTTACTATATAACAGTCACCAGTGTATACTGATAAAGTAAAACAGCGGCCATTTTCCCGTAGATAAACGCATTTCATTGTATCAGGGACAACCTGTGCTGTACTAAATTTCCTCTAGTGTTCAAAATGATGATGTTATGTCTACAGAAGGCTTCACATGGGAAAAGGAGGAGATCGCTTTAAAAATTCTCCCGCTTTAGTGTCCGCTTGTATGGGTTACTAGCTTAGGTAAATCAGAAGGAGTGACAGCACCACTGTATATATCATATATGTCAGTCTTATTTGTTTTATGCCTCATTTCATTGACAGGAGACCGTGAAAAACTCACTTTCAGAATGTCATCTCGCACCCTGCAATATGGTAATAAACGTCTTTATTTGTATTAATGTATTTAACCCATGCTAAACTTTTTGTTACCATAGACGAGAGTTATATATTCTGTGCGTGTCTTCTGTTATCTGACTGTCCTATTATTCTGCCTCATTATAGTAACTATCAAATAGGACGTTTGAATTCGTGTAGCATGACTATTTGTGGTAAAACCATTCATGCAGTCATGTAGTATGATATATGTCTACTTCTATACTACGTTATGGGCATTAAGCTACTTTGATTGCCTCAATATCAGATTTTGGATTCTATAGTTTGGAATATATTAAATGTTATATAATTATTTTTTTTATAAATTAACTTCCCCGACCCCTGTTAGTGTTGAAAAAGAGTTGCACTTACACCTTTTTTAGATGCAAGTGTAGACCTGACCAATACCATGTTGAACTGCAAAGGGAGGCAATTTTAAATTGTGAAACCGGAATTAGAATTAAGTGAAGTTTCTTAGCTCAACTCTATATAATAGATTAAACATAAAGCTATGCAGTATTTGAGTTATATATGCAAAAGTAAAGTATTTTCCTGCATGCAAAAGATTTACAATTAATTAGCACAACCTACTATGCAAAATGAGCTGTGCACTTGTACCTGTTTTGCCCTTACTCCCAAACTCTGAATCAGCCCCTTTGTAATCTTGCCGAGCCTGTACTAATCTGCATATAACTATGGTGTGGTGCCCAACTCCAGAGTCTATTTTCATTGGGTGTGGGTTGCCGCTGCGAACTGTCCTTTTTCTCTCCCAGCTACTCATAGTGATCTAAAGTAATTGCAGAAACAAGGGAGTCTATCCAAAGATGGATAGGAAACGTAGACCACTTTTCAAGTGCACACCAAAACAATTTGTAATAAGCAGTTTGCAATTTCAATACATTTACCACAAGCCAAAAATAATTAAAACTTAACATTAAATCCATAAATTAAAAATAAATAGAAAAGGCGAATTATTATAAAGATTATTTGTATAACGTCTCCTATAAACCACATGTAGATCTGTAATTCAAATAGACATCTGCTGATCAATTTTATAGGTTTTTAGTGTACCCAAACATCAGGTGAGGTTAAAATAGGCTACACAGGGTATATTATAATACATTTAGTAGAAACTAAATAATAGTTTAGGTCTAGTTTATAGTCCCTAATATAGTCAAATATGAATACTGTACCTCAACGAAGTGCCTGCCACCTCACGGCAGGGCTTTGCCCCATTAAGTGGTTTATTTGGCCCTGTACTAGTCTAAAACTGCCCCAAGTAATCTAAGGTGCTTAAGAATAATCTGAGTTTAATCAAGTGCGTATAATTGCAGAGGGTCCTAGTTGGTAGGAACATGCTGACATGAATAGGCACATCAGGAGGTCAGAAAAAAAGTTTCTGTAAAAACATACACTTTTGCGCCTCGGTATCACTCACACGTGTTTAGCTGAGTGCGGCTTTCTCAAGGGAATGGCGCCATGTTGCCTCGTGGGGAAAGGATTATAAGGGCACGGCTCTGTCACTCAGACCCCCTCCATAGAGTGAAGGACGCCTGTTACGTATAAGCATAGCAACCAAAATTGGTGAATTGTGTCGGAAATATTTTGGTAACGTCCAAATAAAAATATACGACAAATATAAAAAGTTCTATTGTGCCACTGAAGAAGACTTCAAGGGTGTACCGACACCCCAGGACGAAACGCGTTTGTCCCCAATTTGTTTTTAAAGACTCAAACCTTATACTGCATCTTAGGACTCGATCCTATACAAACGGACCTTTTGCATATGGGTCATTCCATGCCAAATCATCACAAAAAAAGTAACTATTCAACCCGATCATCTCAGATTTGGTAGAATAGTTAACGACCTAAAGAAACTTTCATATGTAAAATGTTAGCCCTCAGAGATACATAATGTTCACGCAACAGGATTGCAAACATGACAAAAAGTGTAATATGTATGCTTGCATGTTCAACTAAAACGAACCAACAATTGTTATTGTGATAGAACTTTCATTTTGGTCATATTTTAAAAAATTTTTATAAAATTGTTTTCTATTTAAATATTGTTTGTTTTTAATTTCAAGGCCACATGATGTAACCTTTGACTTTCAATATCTAAAAAAGTGTATGTTTAATTTTTTTTATCCATAAAGTATGTTATGCAGTTAAATACAATCTCCCTTTGGTATAAGTTTCATTTTGTGAAGCCTTTGGGAACAGTTAAATACCAATCAAAGTGAACTAAATCTAAAGTACGTTGGTACTGCCCACTATAAGCTGCCCGGATAGACAAGAAACCTACCCAAACAATACAGTAAAATATAATTGTGTGTGTGTGTATGACATTTGTTTCGATAAAGCAAAGGATATGTTACTAAGCAATGCCAAGACTTTAAATATCACCACATGAAAGTAAACACATCAGTATGTGTTGAATTCAAAAAGAACAATTCTAATTCCAACAGTAGACATATCTATGTAATTTAATGGCTAATAGGTATAACAGCATAATTCAAAGGACACATGATAGAAAAATATAGCCTTAGACATTAGATGATGTTTAAAGAAAGACAGCATAGTTGATCTGTTCATTTAAGCCAGGGGTGGGTAACCTCCGGCTACCGAGCCACATCCGGCCCGTGAAGTCATTTAGTCCGTCCGGCAGGCAGTCCCTGCTATCAGCCGCCGCTGTAATTACACAGAGCAGCTGATCGCAAACCCCCTTTCAGCTGCCGGGGTTTGCGATCAGCTGCTCTGATTTGTGCCCGGCAGCTGATACAGGGACTTCCTGCACACATAAGAGCTCCTTCCTGGTGACGCCAGCGTCACTAGGAAGGAGCAGGAGCGTGCGCCGCAGAGGAAGGGAAGACACCAAGGGTAAGTGAAGCATTGAGGGAATATTGGGAGTCTGGACATCAATAGGAAATATAGGGAGGCTGGAGAGACATTATGGGGATACTAGAAGGGGGCTAGTGACATGATGGTGGATAGTGGGGGCCTAGAGACATGATTGTTTATGCTGGGGGTTGGAGGCACATGACGCGGATACTGGGAGGCTGATGACATGAATACTAGAAGGAGTGACATGATGGTGGATAGTGGGGGCCTAGAGACATGATTGTTTATGCTGGGGGTTGGAGGCACATGACGCGGATACTGTACTGG
>WWET01005326.1:0-15531 GCA_011038615.1 Limnodynastes dumerilii
AGAAATTCCAAACTGTTTCAACTCTTCCCCCTTAAAAGGGATTTTGGAATTTCTCTATTTAACATCTGGAAACCTCAAGGACTATGGAACGCCTATTTTATAGACTCAACCAATTGTTATATGACCTGTGGACTGTAAGTCAGCCTCTTTTGTATTGCTATAAATGTAAAAGTTCTGCCTCTAAAGGGCAGAGTTTCAAATTTGAAATTTGGTGATAATGTTATCACAGCGCTTGCATTTATTTTGCTAATAAACCTTTTTTATATACTTAAAGTATTTTTGATCCTTCAAGGCATTCGAATAAAAGTAGTTTTTTTTTGGGGGGGGGTCTAATTCTCCCCTCAACCACCCAACCTCCATCTGAACCCTCTCTAACCTTCCAGAGCCCGGACCCGGATAACCGCTTGCCATTTACGCGGCGGTCCGGTGCCACAGGGCCCTGCGCCCTTCAAATTCCGCTGTCCCCCCTGGGTAACCCCCTAATGGAGAGGATTACCCCTGCTGTGTTTACCCTTCTGAGGGTAGTCTGAGTTCCAGCGCTTCTGTCCCTGGGAGCCATCGGAAGTGAGGAGACGCATACCCTCCAACTGTACCTATTTAGCAGGTACAGTACCTTTTTTTAGTGGTCTGTACCGGCTAAAAGGGCTTTTGGACCGGATTCTGACCCAGCTATTCCCTCCCCCCTATACTCACCTTCCAGCCCTGAAACATCTGATCACTATAGCAGAACTGCAGGGGTAGACTCCTACAGTTCTGCTATAGTGATGGGACCCTCTCCGGTGAGTTCTAAGCTCATACAATAAGGTGTCAAATAACAATAGATTAAAGCCCTGCCCCTTCTCTGGAAAATCCATAAAATTCATGGACACGACTCCCAGGTGTACCGATTTTCCAGTCAAAAATGTTGGAGGGTATGGAGATGCCGCCATCTTGCTCACCAGGAGACACGTCGAGCCGATTACTGCCACAGATGGCTCTCCCCTGTGCTGTCGGTCTGCTGCCAGAGGAGTGGAGATAGGCGGTCAGTGTCCCATTGACCACCGCTTCACCAGAGGTGCTCACCGAATCGCAGGAGTCGTGGTTTCCCAAGCTGCCCGCGAGGAGCTACCCTGCCTCACTGGCTTTCCTCCTGCTTCACCTGCCTTCCGCTTCTCCCAGATTGAGACGAACGCTGGGGACTATTTAACACATGCCTCCCCACAACCTGTAGGCTCATACCAGCAGCTGTGTCCCTTTAGAGCTCCCCAGAAGTGAGGGGAAAGATCTTCTTAGCTCCAGCCTCCGCTGGAGTTCAGGTACCAACCTGTATCCACTGATAGTGTTGTTCCTGCAGCTCCCTTGGCCCTCTTGCCAATTTTACCCAGGCATGGCACTCCTCAGGGGCTATGACCTGGATCTTATTGGCTGAGCAGACCAGTGTCTGATTTTACAGGACACTTTCACATCTATCCATTAACTACAGACTTTGGTTTGCTTAGTTCATTTACTATACAGGAGCTCCATCTACTGGCCACACTTGCAATAACCAGTCTATGACATTTGCATTACAAGAGCTCCACCTGCTGGTTATATTCTACATTTCAAGCATTTTCTCTGTACCTGGGATTTCAACAGGAATCTCCCACCTCAGCATTTACACACTTGAAGATTGATATTCAGTGGTGCTCTAGGAGGGTCGTTGCCCTCCACCGCCCCACCATGAGAGATGCTTAATTACTCATGATCGCCACAAATGTTTGAGGGGGAACAAAGCTTCAGACGCCAACTGGGCATTATGTGAAATCTACCACAAATCCTGAAATCTACAAAATTCCTCTATATAATGGGCAAAAAGGACGACTTGCTGGGGGAAGATCCAAACACCGTTATAGAATTTGATAGAGCACATCGTGATCTGGGTCCCAGGAGCCTCCGAACTGAGCCTCCCAAAGACCTTATATGCCATCTACACTACTTCATGGTAAAAGAGGCTATCCTTCAGGATATTCCTCAGGAGTGCTGACAGCGTGGAGTTCCAGGGCCAACGTATTTAAATATTCCAGGATATCTCATGGTGGACCCTTTTCCAATGACACCTCTTAAGACCCCTCACAGAGTCGCTTTGTGGACACCCTGGAGGTCTTCCACAAACAGTCCCTCTCCCCTGATGCCCTAGCTGAACTATAGGAAGCTGGCAAGTACCTTAAGGACCTATTGGACCTTCAGAACAAATGTGCGGTACTGAAATGCAAGAACTGATATTATGGGGAACAGGCCAAGCAAGATGTTGGTGAGGACTTTGCGGGCAGAGAGAGCCCGGACCTTTATTACATCTATTAAAAATATTAAAGCCAAATTCTGCATTTAGATTCACAAATAGCATCAACCTTACATGGTTATTATTCAGACTTACACAATTTCCATTTTCACCCCAATCACTTGCGGCCCACATCACAGTTATTCCCAAAGAGGGTAAGGACCCCAATATTTGCGCAAGCTACAGACCGATCTCTTTGCTAAAAGTAGATTTAAAACTTTACACGAAGCTCCTTGCCGGCAGACTGCAGCCTTTTCTACCCGACATTATTCACAATGACCAGGTGGGCTTTGTCCTGGGCCGCGAGGATCCGGCCCAATACCACTAAAGTCATAGCTCTTCTTCACCAAATCTCGATTTGCTCAGATGATCTTACTGTCTATGGATGCCGAAAAGGCATTCAACCGGGTCAATTGGCTTTTTCTAAAGGGGGTTCTGACGCATTTAGGTCTGGGTCCGATCTGTCTACACAGAATTCTTGCTTTCTATCAACACCCGTCCGCCCAAGTCCGGATCAATGGAGGTTTATCTCAATCATTTCTCATCACGAATAGAACAAGCCAAGGCTGCTCTCTCTCTCTCTCCATTAATATTTGTTCCATTCGGAAAAATCCAGACATTGAAGGTATTATAGTACAGGAACTAAAATTTAAATTGGCATTATTTGCTGATGATCTTCTAGCCACTATAACAAACCCGCTCTTGTCCCTCCCCTGCCTCATGCAGGAGTTTGATCGCTTTAGTGTGCTATCAAACTTCAAAATAAATTTCGATAAATCGATTGCTCTGGGTGTAAATATAAATTCATCCATGTCACAAAATTTTCAAAGGGCCTTCCCCTTTAAATGGAACCCACTCGTTTAAGTATCTTCTTTAACCCTTACCAATGTCAAGCCAATTCCACCCCCCCCCTACTAACGCGCATTAAAAGAGATCTTCTTACCTGGTCTGAAAAAGACTTTTCCTGGTTGGGGAGGGTCAATATTATCAAAATGGCACTACTGCCGAAATTCCTGTACTTATTCCAGTCATTGCCAACTCATGTCCCTAAGGGGTTCTTCCAGGGGACTCAGAGGGTCTTCAGGGAGTTTTTTATGGAGGGTAAGAAACCCAGATGTTCCCTAGAAATCCTCTCAAGAAAAAGGGAGTGCGGTGGCCTCCAAATTCCATTTTTAAAAGGCTACTACTGGGCCACCATGTTAGCAAGAATCCTAGAATAGTTCCAGCCAGGTAAACACAACCAATGTTCTGCTTTGGAAAATCTCCACTCCCCCATACCGTTTCAGTTCCTACCTTGGCTCCCATCCATCCCTCGTTCAAAATATCCCACCATCAGCCCGACACTCCAATGTTGGAAGCACCCCCGCAACAAAACAACCATTTCCTCACCCCTCTCTCCACTGACCCCACTCACACACAAAACTGATTTTCCTCCAGGTTTACCTCCAAGTATCTTCTACAGGTTCCACCAGCTGGTGAAAGGGAGAAGCCTCCTCATTTTTGCGGACTTGAAAGATACCTTTTCCCTATTACAGAACGATTTCTGGGGCTATCTTCAACTCCAACACTACTTCAGGACTGGAATCAACCGATCTCATCTCTCCAGGCCTCTTTCCCCATTTGAAAGCCTCTGTGTGGCTCATACACTCCCTCGACATCGCGTTTCCTGACTTTACGGGCTCATTACTGAGCTGATCTTGACAGACCCTCTACATTTTGTAGAGGCCTGGGAGGGAGACCTTCCTGGGGCTTTCAGTGAAGAAACCTGGACAAAGATTTTCCAAATGACCCAGGCATGCTCGCCAAGTATTGCGGTTATAGAAACGCAATACAAAATCTTGTCTAGGTGGTATTGAGTTCCGGCCATGTTACACAAGATCTTCCCCACCATCTCAACCACCTGCTGGTGGTGCGACCAGGACATAGAGACCTTCATACATATATGGTGGTCCTGCTCGAAAATTGTTCCCTTTTGGCACCAAGTCATCCACCTATCTGATGTTCCGACTTTCCTGGAATTTGCTCTTTTCCTTCTCTGACATACCCCTCTCCCGTTACAAAAAATCTCTTCTCAAACATCTCAATAATGCCATGAATTCCCTGATTCCGAGACACTGGAAGTCAGATCAGTTCCCATCCATTGTTGAATGGGTTCAACGCATCAATTATTATATGTCAATGGATGATTTGATTTTAACCTCCCCTGACCAGGCTAAAATTTTCACAGCAACCTGGTTTCAATGGTTAGAATTCAAGTCATCCCCATCCTTCCCCTTGTCTAATTCTCCATCCTCCAGCCAATGAAGTTAATTAAACTCTTGCTACTCTACTCTATCTAGATGAATCTCCTGCCATGAGCTACCTAGGTCACTAAATGTCATTCTTTTATGCAAAGAACGAGCTTCCCTTTCCCTCGTGTTTTTTCCCAGTCTTCTATGTTAGTCCGTTACTCAGATTTAAGTACTATGGGCCGGATTCACAATCCCGGACGTATTACACATACGTCCTTAATATACCAATAATAACTACTATGCATGCGTAATAACAATTTTACGTAATCTACGTATCCTTTTGTTATGTAGATTGTGTATATGAGTCTTTAACGCATATACGCAATCTACATAACAAAACGATACATAGATTAAGTAAAATAGTTACTACGCATGCATAGTAGCTATTATCGGTAAATTAAGGACGTATGTGTAATACGTCCAGGATTGTGAATCCGGCCCTTTTTTAGGAAAAAATTGACCTACAGGGCAAAGAGATGAGAGAGCTCCAATGCAGGGTAGAGGAGCTAGATAACAGAGGTCGGCGCAGCAATTTAAGGGTTCGTGGTATCCCTGAAGATGTCCCCCCAAAGGGTATAATTGATGTCCTTACAAAAATTTTCAATGAAATCTTCTAGGTACACCCTGACAACTGCATACTATTCGACAGAGCTCACCAAGCACTCTGACCTAGACCAACGCCAATGGATAAACCGTGTGACATCATCTGCTGGCTACATTACTACAGGTTCAAGGAGGAGATAGTCGAAAAAGCCAGATGGAAGGAACAGTTGAATTTCAACGGGGTCCCGATTAAAGTTTTGACAAACTCCATCGCAACAGCATTAAATTCAGCTGGGGATTCCCGTTCAGCATTCAAGTGGTCCATCGAGGGAAACTATCCACTCTCCAAGACACGGAAGGCCTAACATCCTTCTGTGCAGTTTTGGGAATATCCAAAGTCCCCCTTCCTGAGTGGGTCTCAACATATGGAACGATGTACCTGATCCTGCTCCCACAAAGGCCTCCATGGCAACAACAAAAACCCCGTAATCCCCGACAGTGTCAACCTCCAGAAGCAGCAGCTGCAAATCTGGATGTTACTTGAATTCCATGTTTATTTCTCCAGCACTTAGTAGTCTAGGAGAGGAGCTTGTGACTCTAGTCTTAGATGAGCCCACACTCTGCCCTGCCTAAAGGCCATGTGGGGTCTCCCCTGGGATTTAATTAATGTCATCATACTCTGACTTTAACCCTACCTAGTACACCCTAGTCTAAAGGCGACACCCTCAATCTTTGGTGAGGGACCCATACCGATTTTTTGTACCGGTTTTGTTCAAGAGGTCATCGCAGGGTCTTAGTTATTTTTCACCCACTATCCCAGTAGGAAGATTTATTGCCTAACCACCCCTGACCCCTGCCAATAGTTAAAATGTTCTCTTCCTTAGTTTCCCATATTCTTATCCCATTGAGCTTACCTGTATCTTAGCCTCCTGTCAGCTTAATTGTTCTCGTCAGCAATCAGAAAAAGAGGGGATAGTTATCCTGGGAGGAGATTTAAACTGGTCCCTGGACCAACACTTAGATGACTCCCGTATACAGCTAGCCGCTCCTTAAATATCTCTATGAGACGGTTGTTTCACCATTCACAACTACTTAACTCATGGCTGTTAGGGTACAGTGAGGGTACCCCGGGATTACCTCAACTGAGGACCAGGGTGACCGGGTGTTAGGGTACTCCGGGATTACCTCGACTGAGGACCGGGGTGACCGGAGAGAAGGAGACGGGTAACTCACCAGAGTGTAGAGCCTGAGATCGGACCTTGTTTTCGCTAGAGCCCCTAGAGGTGGGGATAGACTGGAGCTGGTAGGAACCCGTCAGGATACAACCCTAGAGAGAATACCCGGGAGAGAGGAGGAAGGCGAGAAGGAGTTAAACAGGTAAGCAAAGATAATAGCAGAATAAAGGGGGAGGAGGCGGACCAGAAGGTTCTGGCCGGCGACAAACTACAATGAACGGAGAACGTGACAAAAACAGACTGGGGGAGAAACGGACTGGACTAAACAGGACAGACTGAACAATAAGGGGCAAACACTCTACCAAGCAAACAAGAAGTTGGGACTCCCCAGAGGGAACATATACATATACACAGGGAAATATGGAAACCAGGGGAGGTAGAAATACTAAGATGGAAGAGAGAGAGTAAGATGGGCACAGCAGGGACAACGGGACTGGACAGGCAAGGCAAAGGATGGGACACTCAGAATCACTGGCCCAAAGCACAAGGCAGAGGCACAGGAGAGAACAAAAATAGCAGGTAACAGGCTGAGAAAACAGACGCTATAACCGGCGCTAGATACATGACTCAGAGGGTTTAATATAGGGGCTGAGATGCAATGATTGGCTGCTGCTGCTGCTAGATTTACTACGTGGGACGCGCGCCTGCGACCGCTGCAGCGCCCACGTGTGAGTGGTAACCAGGACGCCGTTGCTATGCAGGCTGTCGGGAGGGGAAGTCCCGGAAAGGCTGACACATGGCTGAGAGGAAGGTAAGTAACAGGGGGACGAGGAGGGATCAGCTGGCCGTTCGCAAGTAGCGACGGCAGCTGTGACAATGGCGACTTCTACACCCCGACGGCCGAGACTTCACAAATTTTTCACACTCCGCCTCTACGTACACCAGACTGGACTCTTTGTTTATAGATCACCACCACCTCTACCTCTTTTATGATGCCTCTATTGGCCCTCAGACTTGGTCAGACCACTCTCCAGTTTTTGCCACTTTAACCCCTCCCAGTCCGTCCCCCGTGTCATGAACTTGGAAATTCAAAAAGAGACTTCTGTAAGACCCTTATTGCAAGCACATTAGGAGAGTATATAATAGACATCGACACCAGGACTACACCCCAGGTCACACTATGGGAATCGCTCAAATGCGTTATCCGGGGCCGATGTATACAACAGGGGTCATACCTCAAACAACAGAAGGAGGCCATCCACTCTTGCTTACTTACTAAAATTATCACCCTGGAGACACAACACAATTCCATACTATCCCCCCCACTCTCCAAGAACTGACCGCCACTGGGGCTGAACTTAATTGCCTTCTTTACGATAGGATAAGTTTGGCATACCAGAAAAATTGTAAAGTATTGTTTTTTTTTTAAAATAGTAATTTAGTGTTTTTGATTTCTGTGATTTAGATGAAGTTTTTTGCATACTGGGGGGCGCGTAGCCTGACGCCAAATGAAGTAGGACGCCTGTCCTGCTCCTGCTCCTGTTATATATCCTCTGCATCTCCTGTATAAGGCACCAAAACAACTTCCTTACTCAGTGTACCAGCTCCGGTGGTTGTGGGGTGGAAGCCGCACCCAGCGGTGGTGAGGAGACAGTCCTGGCTGCGGTCAGCACGGCACTGAGCTCCTTGGTCTCTGTCCCGGTGCTCTCCACAGCTTACAGTCGCCGGCATTGGAGTAAATGGGCAGAATAAAAGGGCTGGGTGCAGGGAGGCTGTCTGATATCTGCTCCCCTGCAAAAACTGGTCCAAGAGGGATTCAGCCTGTGGAGAGATATAGGCGGCAAATAAAGGGGAGAGCAGGTGCCATTTTGGAGGTGCAGTGCAGCAGGTGACTCAAGGTGGTGAGTGTAGCTGTCCTATGCAAGCATTACAATTATATTAACACCTCTGGATTTTATCTGGCAGTGCCATATAAGCAGTTTAGTGGTGTCCTGAACATCAGGGTGTAAATCCTTTTTCCTTCATTTTGTGCCACTTTTTATGATTACAACTGCTCTAAATAGCAAACCTGCTTAGATACTCTATTAGTATCCAGTGTGACTGGATACTGTGCACCAGTCTGCTGTGCTTTTACACATTTTACCCTGTTGAGATTCTTCTCTCATATCATTTTATAATATCCTGCAGCAGCTTGCACATCTGTGACCACTATAATCAATAGCCATGAAAACACTCCCCATCTACTCCGGCCTCCAGGTTGGAAAGATACGCGAGGCATCCCCCGGCAGATGTTCTACCACCTTCAGATACAGAAAACACAGCGTCAAATGTGCCGAAAGTTTCTATGCAGCAACTTTTGGCGGCCATTACAGCCTCCAAAAAGAGAGTTTCAGATAAAATCGCATGTCGATTTATCACTGTTGCGCCAAGATATGCAAAGAATTAGAGAGAGAGCTGGAGAAACTGAGCTCCTAATATCCAGCCTGGAAGATGCTGTGGCTCCTGTCCCAGGACGTATAACTGATCTAGCTTCACAGGTTACTTTCTGCAACCTGATATACCTGATAAACTTGAGCTCTTCTTGGAAAAGTGGTTAATTGATACAAACGACAAAGAGGAGTTCACTATGCAATTTGCTGTGGAAAGAGCCCATAGAGTTCCAACTCAAAGTCTCCCTCCTAGATCACCTCCTCGCACATTTATAGCAAACATTTTCGGGACAGACACAATCTTGCGACTCGCCCGTACCAAAGGGCAAATGGAATATAATGGGAAGAAGGTATCTGTCTTCCCTGATTGAGGTGCAAAAGAGCAGGGCGCAATTCAATCAAGTCAAGCGTCGCTTACAAGAGCTGCAGTATCCGTATGCAGTGTTGTTTCCAGCCCGCATAATTGTGGTGGCTGAAGGGAAAACACATTTCTTTGAATCTTCAACAGCTGCGGTTTCCTGGCTTGATAGAGTGGCCCCTGTGAGGGTCCCATTGGCCTGCTGAGGACGTCTTGGTTGATTCTTGGATTATAGCTAGTCTTTTTTGTAAACTCTGTTTGCACATATGCGGGACACTTGAAGGTACAAGGGGAAATGTTAAACTATCCAGAATAATCTGCATACTCCTTGAAAACGGGAATAGTGATAAAAAGGTTTTAAGTTTTGTAAACATACAGTTGGGCCTGTTAAGGGGTAGCTCCTGAGAGTAAGCAGTTGGCAGTAGGGGGGTTTAGGAGCTTATAGGAATGTTGGAGGTAAGGGATAAGTATACCTTTGTTGGGGTGAGGTTATACAGTTTGGGTGATGGGAGAGTTTGTTCTTGTATGTTTGGGGAGAGGGGAAAATGTAAAAATAATGTGAAGAGCCATGTCAAGCTAGGTTTAGATATGTTGCAATATATCAATTTGTTTCACTTAAGGTCAGGGTCAAACATATGTATAATGGGGTAGATCCAGAACTACGTGTGCCGTACGTTTATTCGCGGAGCGTATTTTCGTGCACGTGAGTTCACTACACTCCCCTCGGCACACCCCTTGCACGGACGTATTTTGTCAAGATAGGCTTCCCAAACCCTACCTTAACTTTTTCACATGTAACCGCTGTCATACGCACACGTACGTATGGGCTGAACGAATTTACGCAGCTAAGCACGCCCATACTGTACACTTTAAATACCACCCCCCGCCTACTTCACGTATTTCAGACATATTTTGGAGTAACGTAAATTTGGCACACCCACACGTAAGTATTTACGTGACACATACGTGAATGGCTCATACGTTCACAATTACGCTATGTGAATGTGCGTATTTTCTATGGTGCGCATGCGCAGTGCGTTCAAAACAGCGATTTTACGTCTCTGCCACGCGTAAATTTGCTTCGAAGCGTTGTTCTGGATCAGGCCCAATGTTATTACCATATGTCAATTTGTTGTTAAAAAAAGATAAATGTCAATGACTAGAACAAGTATAATGCAGTCATTGAGTCTGGTAATCTGGAATGTTAGAGTGCTAAATAATAAAATTAAGCGTGGGTTGGTTCTAAGACATCATATGGATCATATGATCCAGATGTGGTTTGTTTGACCGAGACTCACTTAGAGGGCGTCCGCTTACTTAGCTTTAAAAAACCATTGGTGGGGCAGATGTTTCATTCCATGCATACCTTGGCCTCCAGGGGGATCTCGGTTCTTATGCATAAAAGGTTGAACTGTAAAGTGAAAGATAAAAAACTGGACACCCAGGGTAGATATGTTTTGTGAAATGTATGTATTAACAGACTGCCATTGCTCATTTTTGTATGTGTATGTTCCACCACCTTTCAATGCGGATATGTGGCGAATTTATGGCCTCAGCTCCAGATACCACTGTAGTATGTATAGGGGATTTTAACAATATATTAGATAAAAGTATGGATAGAGGGAGGGTGGGGTTGCCCCTAACATGGGAAATGATACAAAGTTTTCATATCCGAGACAGGAGATGGGATTAAGAGATGTATGGAGGGTGAAGTATCCTAACAGTAAACAATACTCTTGTTTCTCTACGTCTTATAATTTTAGGATTGATTTAGCCTTGCTCTCCCCATCCTTGATTAAAAATACTAGAGAGGTTAGTTATAAGTTGCATGGGATCTTCCATCATTCTCCTTTAGTACTGGTGATAGATACTGATTTGCTAGTGAGACAGAGATTCTGGAGATTTAATCTGTTTTGGCTAACCAGAATCACTGGGTGTGACCTACTTGCTGGTTGGGAGGGATATTTCTCTGTTAATAATCAAACCGCATTAACTCCTATTATATGGGATGCCTTCAAAGCTTTCTAATGAGGAACATTAATTAAAAGTGTTCATGTAAAAGCTGTCTTGGAGGAAATGAAGGGATGGGACTCTCCCCCCCTATCTTTTCTGGGCCGGGCATCATTAATCAAAATGATCAGTTTTCCCAAATTACTCTACCCATTACAAATCTTGCCCATTATTCTTTCCAAGTCTGATGAAAAACTGCTTAATTCGGCCTTCCGTAAATTTATTTGGCAAAATAAACCCCCTAGGATTGGCCTTATTAAACTTCAGCAGACGGTTAAACATGGGGGCATCAATTTTCCGAATCTCTCTCAGTACAACCATGCGTGTGTGTTAAGACCTCTGCGAGATTGGTTACATAAAACAAATATATACACCAATTTTTACCTAGAGCAAGCCTTTATTGTTGATCGTGACTTAGTGGTATTTTTGCATACTGATCGGGCCGACTTATCGGAGGATGTGTTGAGTAACCCCCTCTTGATGTCCACTTGGACGACCTGGAGGGTGATAAGGAAAAAACATCTGCTTCAGTATAAAACTTCATTGTTCCTGCCTCTCCTCCATAATCCGGCTTTTCAGGGTGGCATTGCTACATATCCTTTTATGGGTTGGGTAAGAAAAGGTATTGTTAGTGTCAAAGCTTTCACGGACCAGCATCGTCAGAGAGTGCTTAAAGTTCCTGAGGTCATGACGCAATATGAGTTGCCCGGTACGCATACATTTTTTGTATATCAGGCAAAACATTATGCTAAACAGCTAGTGGAGACATTCTCGTCCCAAGATTGGACGAACCCATTGGACCGGGAGTTATCAAGCCCCCCAGTAGGTAGAAGGGCCATCTCAAAGCACTATAATCTCCTCCGCATGCCATTGGACTATACTAAACTGAATAGAGGGCTACCAGCATGGACAACAGTTTTTCCAGAGCTGGAGGTCTGTGACATGCTTAAGGCATTGGACTATGCACAGCATACATTAACTGCTAGTACATTCCGGGAAATGTTGCTTAATTTATTCCATAGGGGATATCTGTCTCCAGGGCGCAGACATGCAATGGGCCTAGCGGAGTCTGGTGAGTGTCTTAAGTGTGGGGCGTCAGCGACCTTTCTGTTTCATTGCCTTTGGGAATGCCCACGAATTTAAACTTTTTGGAGGCATGTTCAAATGTACACCTCCGCGTACTTGTTGGCCACTTTCCCCTCAGTGGGCGGTGTTGGGTATCCCATACCCCTCTCTACATTTCACCAGGAACGCTAAAAAACTTTGTTCAATAATTTCGGCAGTGGCCAAAAAGTGCATTCTGCAGAACTGGATCCAGGTTTCCCCTCCTACTATTACTATGTTCCGAGATAAGTTGTTTTCAGTATTCCGTATGGACTGGCTGGAAGCCATTTTAGATAAGGAAAAACGAACACATTCCTTTTTTGGGGTCTGGGAGAGTTTTATGGACACGCTCCTGGTCCTCATTAAGAGGCAGATCTATCAATGCTTTGATCAAACCACTTGGTATGAGTTACGCACGCTTTCCAACGACCCCCCTTTGCTAATCTCTGAATGATCACAAATCTTATAAGAGAACAAGGCATCTTAAGGGTCTGGAATGCAAAGGCCGCTGTGTAGCCATGTTAAGATGTTGTCATTTGGTGTGTGCATTCGTATCCAATTTTGTTCACTGCAGATAACAAATTCACTTGAGGCTCCGCTATGTTACATTATTCTTGTTTTGTGTAGAGAATGACGGACATGGATAATTGAATGATTCTGCTATGTATTATCCAATGTGACGTATTTCTTACTTTTGTAAATGTGTAAAACTCCAATAAAAAATTATATTAAAAAAAAAAAAAAAGTGTTCATGTACTTAATAAACCATCTGGGGAATATTAGGCCATGCTGGAAAAGTGTTCAGATGAATTAGAAGCAAAATATGTGCTAACTGGAATAGAAACCGATAGAGTAACCTGGTTAACAGCTAGGAGAGAATGGTCGGACTACATGTTAGATAAATAACGAAGATTATTGTTCTCTTCCCACATACAATTCATGAAGGCCGATAGAGGTGGCACCATTCTTTGCAAGAATGGAACAAGCAGAAAAGGGTGCGGCTGCTGTCTCATGCATAATTAATAGGGAAGGGGAAAGACAATTTCAGATACCATATATAGCGAATGCATTTCTCAGGCACTTTGATAGTGTGTAGGAGGAGCTGAACCGGTATTTAGGGCAGATAACCCTCCCAAGGCTCACATGGGGTAGCAGGGAATTATTGGAAGCCCCTTTGTCAGTGGAGGTGGTGGCCAACGCCATCTCATCCTTCCCTAATATATAAGCGTCGGGAGTGGATGTACTCCCTATTGAATTATATAAAAAAACATGTTGAATATTTTGCCCCGTAATTAAATAAATTATTTAATGATCTGAAGAAAAGTGGCTCTTTGTCACAATTAATGTCAGAGTCCCTCATAGTCGTTGGCCCAGATTCACACCCCCGGACTTATTGCACATATGTGCGTAATTTACCGATAATAGCTACTACGCATGCGTAGTAATTATTTACGTAATCTAGGTATCTTTTCGTTACATAGATTGCGTATATGCGATCTTAATTAGCTATTATCTGTAAATTACGGACGTATGTGAAATACGTCCGGGGGTGTGAATCCTGGCCGTTGTTCCTAAACCCAGTAAGGACCCAATGTATTTAGACTCCTGTCGCCCCATATCGCTGCTAAATACAGATATAAAGTTACTAGGACAATTCGCATGTTATTCCGCTGCAGGGGCTTCCCCCGGTGGACTTCCCCCCCCCCCTTTTCCTTCCTTGCAGTGGGCTAACCAAATTAAATACTTAGGGCTGCAAATCACAAATGCAATATCGGATTTTATACAGTTAAATCTAACCCCACCACTTACATATCTGCAACATAAAATAAGTGTGTGGGAGAGGCTACCTCTGTCTGTAATGGGACGAGTAAACATAATAAAAATGCCCAGTGTAGGGTCTCAGGGTGCACATTATGGCATCTTATATGTGAATGCTCTACAGTCCTGATGTTTTGGAATGCTGTCAGAGAATGCATTAGAAAGACAGACATTAGAGTCCCTTTAGACTCTCCAGCAGTATGTATATTTGGTCTGCAACTTGAGGAGGTGATGGGCAGAAAGTTGCAGTAGTATATAAATAGTCTAACCCTATGTGTGGTAAGAAAGTGGATGGCAGCAGAAGCTCCTAGATTATTATTAGAATGGCTGCAATTAGTTGAGTCAACACTAGCGCATGAGCGATATGTTTCAGAGAAAATAAATAATAAATTAAAGTATGACAGAATCTGGGCTCGTTGGCATAACTCAGAATTTATTAGTGGTATTATAGGTAAACAAAACGGTTGAATCAGAAATTGGTTTCAATATTATACTAATGATAACAAGACATGCAATATGGCTTTGACAGACAAGTACCTTCAAGGGGAATAATGGTGGGAGGATTTTAAAGTGGGAGTTATTAATGGTACGATAGATAAGTATATAATAGTTTCGTTAAGATAAAGGAAAAGAAAGTGCTGAGTATAATAATATGAACCATTGAGAAGTGTGTAGAATTAACTGCTTAGTTTTGCACAATTACCTGTCCCAAGATAAAGTGATGTTGTAAGATAGAATAAATATTAGTGAGTAGAGACAGTTGAAGGCATATATCTATACAATGTATATCTCTGCCATTAAAGAATGTTGAATATTGTACAATTTATACATACATATAATAATTGTAATATATGTGTAACGCTACAATATGTTATGTAATATGTGAAAACTCAATAAAGCAAAGTTAAATATCAAGATTGTTGCATATATTGTTGTTTATTGTTTGTGTTGTTTAGTATTCAATCTTTGTTTATTAAGAGGTAGAGTACAAACACGAACATTGGTCACATGAACAAAAAAAGAAAAAGGATAACAGAAAGCAGGTACCTGGAGACCATGATGAAATCTGTTACCTTAAGCTTTATTGTAGTGAGTAACACAGATTAACATTAACCTCTACAATATATTGAGGCAAGTATTGATTAAAACCAATCAGAACAAATCAAGAAAAGAGAAGAAAAAAGAAAGAGGGAGGTCAAAGGTGGGAATTGGGGATGAGGGGGGGAGGAAGCCAAGGCTGCCTTGTTAGTTCAGGACCTAGGTTACTAGGGGTGGAGGAGTGTTGGGTGAGTTAGAAGAATGTTCAGAGTCCATATAGATGATCCAGGAGGCCCATTAAATTTATTGGTTGCTAAGAGGATGAAATCGTCCATTGAACAGTAAAATTCTATCATGGGGACTATGGTTGACCGCCAATGGACTGGGATAAGTGCCACTAGTGGCGTTACCCAGGTGCATTAGGGGGGTGTGCCGGAAGGTGTTTGGTGAACCTGGGGGTAGGGAAAGT
>WWET01005326.1:15563-26142 GCA_011038615.1 Limnodynastes dumerilii
AGTATCCAGAATTTGGGGTCTGTTGGTGTGTCTGGGCCTATAATTTTCTGGGTGATCTTGATCACACTGTCCCAAAACTTAGTTTGTTTGGAGCATCCCCACCATATATGTGCCATTGAGCCTGTGGCCTGATTGCACCACCAATATGAGGAAGGTACCTGTGGTAAGAAAGAGCGTAGTAGAAGCTGGAGAGTTCTATACCATTGAGTTTGTATTTTTACTTGAGTTTAAATAACCAAAAGGCTTCGGGAGCAAACCTGTGTGGTTTGGAAAATTCGGTGCCATTCCTTCTATGATGGAGGGTCTGTTAGGTCTCAATGCCAGGCCTCGGTGTACCTGGGCAAACCTGTAAATTTGGATGAAAGTAAAATTTTATAGAGCAAGGAGATTAGATGTCTTGGGGGGATGAACTGTAAGCAAGAGTTTCAAATGGTGTGAGGTGCCGTTTGAAGTGGTTTCTAAAATGAAATCAAGAAAGGAAGTGGTGTAGCTGGGTATAGATCCATTTCGCAGAGGGGGGAAGAGAATATTTGGATTGCAGGTTGTGAAAAGCAATCACAGTCCCGTTATGGAGGATGTGATGAACTCTAGTGATACATGCTATAGACAAGGTTGCAAGGGATTTGGGTCAAAGTCCGGATTGAATGTTAGTGGAGTGAGAGGGGAGCGTTGTAAGGAGAGGGTACCTTTCCTTCGTACTCTTCTCCAGGTATTCATGGTAGGGGTTATGGTTGGGTGTACTTACCTGGGTGAGGGAGGGGAGCCATGGCAGAAGTTGCAACGGTGTCTGGACAAAGTGGCCTTCAAGAGCAACCCATTGTTTTGTGGGCTTGGGGACTGACCAGTCAAGGATCCTCTGTAGGATGGATGCTGTATAGTATGCGGAGAGGCAGGGGGCCTGCAGTCCTCCTTGCCGTATAGGACGGAACAGGACGTCTTTACGACATCTGTATCTACCTCCTCCCCAAATAAAGTGTGACAGTATGGTTTGGCAGACTGGAAAAATGAAGAAGGGAGCGCAATGGGGAGCGTTTGGATAAGCACCTGGGTAGGATATTCATTTTTATGACATTTAGAGGCCCTAACCAAGAGAATTTCTGAATAACCCAAACTTGTTGATCTCTGCACAGATCTGCTAGTAGTGGGAGATAATTTAGGCTGTATAGTTGGATAGGTTCACCCCCAGGTACTTAATATGAGTGGGTCTATGGCAGCACACTCAGCCTCCGCGACATGAATCCCCAGGGCTAGTTAATTAGAACTGTTTATCTTGAAATTCAATAATTCACCAAAATGTGTGCATTCCTCCATTAGTGCAGGAAGGGTGAATAATGGGTCTGTGGCAAATGTCAGTACACTGTCGGCAAATAAAGCCAACTTAGTCTCCTTCCCATCTACTGTTATGCCTCTAATCCCTGTATTGGCGTGAACCGTGCGGGCTAGGGCTTCGATACATAATATAATAATATAAAAACTAAAGGGGAGAGCGGACAGCCCTGCCACGTGCCGCTAAAAAGATGTTAACTGACTGGAGTAGAATATAGCGCCATAATCTTATCCAAAAAGGGGGACCCAGGCCCAGTTGTTCCAGCACTCCATAAAATCCCATGCGATTTGATGGAACTCCTTTTCGTCGATAGAAGTACCAAGGGTGATTTACAGGAAGTAGCCAGATGAATTAAACTAATAGCCTTTGTGGTATTATCCCTGGCTTCTCATCCAGGGACAAGGCCCACTTGATTGTTATGTGTAATTCCAGGTAAGAAATTCTGAAGCCTGTTGGCTAAAAGTTTGACAAATAGTTTAAGGTCAATGTTAAGTAAAGAAATGGAACAATAGCTTTCACATCTGGCTGGGTCCTTACCCTCCTTAGGGATGAGAGAAATATGCGCTTCCAATGATTGCTTGCAGGAGGACAGGGAGGAGGGTTTGTTGAAAGGCCTTATAGAAAGTAGTAGTGAAGCCGGGCTGGGCCCGGACTCTTCCCTGATGGTGAGGTTTTTATAGCCCCCTCCAGCTCCAAAAGGGTTAAGTGCCTCCCTATTGTCACGTTCAATGATTTAGTGGGATCGGTTACGGGTTCCAGGGAGTGAGACAGAGGAGCAGGCGTAAAATGAAAGCTGGCTGGTTTAATATATGAGGAGTGCATACAGTGAGTATAACCAGGCAGGACAAGGCAGCGTTAGACAATAAGAGCAAATAGTCCAATACTAACGTGCCCAGGAGTATGATAGCCTGTAGACCTGGAGTAAGATAGTCCGTGAACCAGGAATATAGTTTGGCAGAACTAGAGCAAGCAGGAGTCCTAGTGTGAAGTTCAAAGTCCTTGCAGGACTGGAGCCAAGCAGGACTGGAGTTGTAATGCAGAACTGGAGCCAAGCAGNNCAGGAATGGAGTTGTAATGCAGGACTGGAGTTGTCATGCAGGACTGGAGCCAAGCAGGACTGGAGTTGTAATGCAGGACTGGAGTTGTAATGCAGGACTGGAGCCAAGCAGGACTGGAGTTGTAATGCAGGACTGGAACCAAGCAGGACTGGACCACGGCAGGACTAGACCACGGCAGGACTGGACCAAGGCAGGACTGGACCAAGGCAGGACTGGACCAAGGCAGGAGTGGACCAAGGCAGGAGTGGATCAAGGCAGGACTGGATCAAGGCAGGACTGGATCAAGGCAGGAGCTCAATTCAGGAGTACCAGGCACCTAGAAGACCTAGTTGTTCTGGCAATGAATGACAGAACAACCAGGGTTTAAATAGGGCGCCTATTGGCTGGAGGACTCAAGCACTTTAATCCTATTGGTGTAGCGGCAACATGTGACAGAAATGAAGATGGCGGCACCCATGGACCGACGCGCCGCATCGTTTGGCGCCAGTGTCCGCATGGAGGACGCCGCGGCCGAAGTGTGGAGCGAGGCTGTCACTGTTTCAGTGACAGTCTCCTCCGAGAAGCAGCAGCCGCACGCCGGGAGAGAGGCGCTGACAGGGATCCAGGAAGGAGGTAAGTGGGTTAGTGGGTTATTGAAGGTGGGGCGAGGCTGCTGGTCCCTAGATCTGTCCCCAATAAAAGACAGAGGTAGCTATAGTAGGTGAAAAAGGTTTTAGGGACTGATGTGAAATTTGTAAATCTAAATTAATATTGATTATTGATAGTGAGGGAAGGGATTCAGTAGGACTGAAGCAAGGAGTCTGACTGGACAGTGGTGGATTCTAATGGTTATTTATTCACAATAAATTTGTAATTCGCATTCAATAATGCTCCACATTGTTTTATGACCAGTTTATTGTGAATAAATAACCATTAGAATCCACCACTGTCCAGTCAGACTCCTTGCTTCAGTCAAAACTGCCGCTTTCAGTCTCCCACCTGAGATCTCGCGAGACCACGGGGACGCTGCGGCGCCTCCTGGGTACTCTCCAAGAGACCACCACAAGCGGCCATTAGTGCTTCAATACAGACACTGGATCATCACGCCCAGACCACCGGAGGACCTCGACCTGTGCCTTTCCACTGCCTAACAACAAGAAGCGGGCCAGGTGAGTGTATTACCTCCCCACCTCCTCTCCATTCCACTGGATAATAGCATAGGCGCACGCCACCCCCTGTCTTCCAGTCGCTACCAAGCTATGTCACCCTTCAGCGCCAAGTAGAAACCACGTGGACTGGACGGACACCGCATTCCAGACTACACAGCACCTCTCCACTGCATACCCTACAAGATGCAGACCAGGCGAGTATACTACTTCCCCCTCCCCTCCATCTTCCACCTGGTACTGCGCTAGGTGCCTGCTGCTCTTTTGTCTCCCAGCTAGACTACAGGGCAAGACAGCCACAGACTCCCCCTTCTCTACAGAACAGAATCAACTCTCCAAAGATCCCGTTATATGCATTACAGCAAGACACACAAAGGGTGATTGCATCTATATTTTTTCTCCAGCTGTTTAGTCAACGTTAATGCACTAGTGTGTCTGCTTGGATCTTCCTCTCACCCCATATACCAGAACCCCCCCTCAACTAACATCTACAGAAAAAAGTGGATCTGTGCAATAGAGACCATTCTTATTTTGTCTATTTCTCACTATATACCACCACATACCCACTATTTCCAGCCCTGCTTCAAAGTGTGAAACAGCTTTGAGCGGTGCTCTGGAGTGTTGAAGCCTCTCACATTCAAAGACAAAATTGTAAACTTATCTGAGGGTGCTGCCAAATGGACGGTAGGAGGATTGAGGAGTATGCTCCTGTGACACCGGTGCAATTTCCAGACCCTTCACTGATGGGAGGGGTTCACCATGGCTTACCTGGGTAAGAAGAGAGTGGAGGGGGGACAGAGAGAGAAAAGAAAGAACACATAGGAAGGCAAACAATGCATTCAACATACAAAGATAACTTAGAGCTATTGGAAGTAATGTTCGCATCTAAGGACATGGTAATATACACAAACACCATGTACATGAGCGGGAACTGTATCGGGTACTAGGTGGATCCAACTGTAAAAAACCATTAACTAGTAAAAGAGAACAAAGTTAAAGCTCCTCGTTTGTGGTGCTTTTGTTGGTGCCATTGCTCTCGTCTTGGTAAGGGAAGCCTGGTGAGTGAACCATATGTATTCAACCAATCCGGTAGGGCTATTCTTGGAAGGCCAAGATCTTCACAGAAGATCGAAGCACGGCATTTTTACCATTGTGAGTCACCTGGATGCTTAGGGGAAAACCCCAGCGAAATTTGATTTTGTTTAATCGCAGTTCATCCGTAAGGGGCTTGAGAAGACTACGCTGCTTGAGCGTGTGTCAGGATAAATCCTGGAAGATCTGAATGGGCGACCCATTGAACTCTAAATTGGTATTTTATATATTAAATTGGGCTTTTTTTGTGATGTTTTCTTTTACCCTATAATAGTGGAGGCGACAGATAATATCTCGAGGTTTGTCAGTGGAGTTGGAGCTGGAGTGACTTGGGTCTAAGGGCCCTGTGTGCATTATCTGGATGGGCTCCCAAGAGCTCATTGAAGATCTTTGTGAGGACATCTGCAATTCCATCAGGGGGGACATCCTCAGGGATACTGCGAATCTGAGGTTATTCCGGCGTCCCCTGCTGTCCAGATCTTCAACTCTACGCTGCAAGTCCCTCATTTCCCTGTCTTGGCCGTCCAATCTTTCCTGTATTTTGGAGAAGATTTCTGCATTGTCGTCACCAGTTGCCTCCACCGAGGCGTCTCTGTCCCCCAGTTGTGTAACGTCTGCCTGGATGATGGTCAGTTGTGCTTGTGCAGCCTCTTTTATATGATGTTCAACCTCATGGAGGTCCTTCTTAGTGGGGAAAGACTCAAGACGTTTTAAAATCTCATTGAATTCAGAATGTGAGACCACAGGAGGTGCGGAGCCATTTTGGGGATTGCCACTGCCTGACGGGACAGTTTGTTGGGAGGGTTGTGACACCATGGAGGTTTCCAGTATCGGAGCTGATGGGCGACGAGGTGTTAGGAATCATAGAAGATGCGAATGCGGAGGTTGTGTTTTTGTGGAATTAGCGGTTTTCCGTGGTGTCCCTTTTCCAGACTTCCCCATGTAGTTATGATGGCTTGGAATGATAACGAGAGCCTTAACTGCATTGGTTAATTCATTGCAGTAGTTGGAATCCTTTTCCCTTCAATTTTTAATGGAGTAGATGTTGGTCACATAATAGATACTGCAGTCAGCCTCCTCAGGGGAGGGAGTGTCCAAATTATCAAGTATCCAGTGAAGCTGTTAGGCAGGAGAGGGGGTGATTTCTTCTAACCAGGCATGAAGTGACTGAATCGAGGCACAAGGAGAATATCTGGGAATTAGTCGAGAATGGAACCACTGAAGGGTAGACATGCACAGCACAAACTACTTGCAAAGCGGTGTATTACTGCCGTATAGTAGGCTAAAATCTCAAGTGAATAGCCCCGTTAACTGAGCAGCCGTTAACTGGTGGGTCCAAGCGGCTGTTTTTGCAAAATGGGTACAAGAGTTTTCAGGACTCCCAGAGAATATACAGATGCTGCAATAATTAGGATATAATTGGGTGTAATACGGTGAATGTTCAGAAGATGTTGCACTACAAACGCCTCTTACAGTGCAGGAATTGTGAGCTACACCGCAAAATGGTGAGGTCAAAATTTCAATGAGGGAGCCACTGAGGAATTACAGAGTTCAGCCCATGGGCACAGAAACTATAGGGCAATGGGGCTCTAGTCTGTTAGGAGAGAAGCCCCTGAGTTAGATCTTCTGCATTCAAAGTGACTGTGGGCACCTCAGCAGGGGTGGGGAGAGGTCGTACCTTGTCCCCCACAGGAGTGGGGGATGTGGAGGTCTTGACAGCGTGTCTCTGCAGGTTTCAGGGTGGTGGTCCTCCTCCCTGAGCACAGGTATATGGTAGTGGTACTGAACCTGGGAGGCACCACAGGAGAAGACACTTCCTGGTTCAACAAGCACTGGTCTCACAGTTTTCAAGCAGGTTGTAAGGGGAGGGGTGATGTCTGGGCTCGACAGGGGCCGGCCAAAGCCTGCACAGCTCCTTCTGCACAACAGAGAAACCGGACCACTCCTCCAACAGCAGCCGGGCTAGTAAAGGGCTGGCTCCAGAATCAGACGCAGAGCGGGCAGGGATGACTGCCGACACCTTGGACTTCATGGGTAGGAAAATGGCGGCCGTTTCCCGGGTCCTGGAGGCTCTCGGTCTCTGCTTGCAACGGCCATCCAGGAGCAAGGACTCCCTCAAAACGCTGGTGGAGAGGTGGTAAGTGGTTGTGGGGTCCCCCCCACTGCAGCCCTCACCCAGGGAGCTCCACTGGGGGACAGTAGGCAAAGTAGGATCAGGACGAACCTGCCTTCCCTGGGGAGCGCTGGACCGCCACTAAGATGACTGGCGGTGGTCTCGGTCTGGGCTCTGGGAGGGCAGGAAAGGGGGGTACCATGCGACAAAAGCAAACTTTAAACCCCCCAAAAGGAAGGTTTTTATTGCAATAATGAAGGAGCTCTTCCACAACACGTCTGCTCTCTCCAACCGTCAGACCACGCCCCACCGTTGTTTAGTATAATTTTTCTGGGTAAGGTTTAAAAGTACTTTTTTTTCTCTAGTTAGATAATTAGTCAGCTGTGCCAATTGCTTTTCCTGAGGTAATTGATTAGTTCATTGTGTGTTATTTAAAGGGGGTATAGTTTAAACCTGCAAAGGTGTAACATGCCTTGTTTTCTAAGCATTGATTTTGAAAGCATCTTGGAGTTGTAACTGGAGTTTGAACTGGATTAGACCTGAGTTTGGGCCATTTAAATTATTTGTGTGAATTGCTGATCTAGTGAAGTTTGCTAATTTTTATTTGTATAAACTTTCTAGTATGTCTAGACTTGTGCATTGCAGTGGTTGTGATGCTTTTGTTTTGTGTGAAACTATTTGGAAACTCAGGTGTAATCTGTTAGAAAATATCTTTTTTGCGGGATGAGATAGCTAGAATGCATGGTGAGATATGTAGAAGGTCTGTATCTTTGATACCACCATTGCCTGAGAGAGTTCCCAGAAGGTGTACTGTGTGGACTATGGTGAAGAATGCTGGAAAGAAGGTTTCAGTTGCGCAAGTTCACATTGCACAGGCTGTGCCCGTGCAAAACTCATATGCAGCACTTGTTGAGGGAACCTGGGACCTGATTCAGAGATCCGCTATTAGTTGCGTGCGTATATTTCCGATTGCAATGCAGTAAGGAGCGACTACTTTGAATAGCACGCCCACTGCAGACGGTGGAAATATACGACCCTGGATGTAGGTTCCTAACACACGAATAGTTGCGTAACTATGCAAACCTTTATGGAAAAAAAAAAGCGTAAATATAAGTTCCTATTCAATTTTATTAGGTTCGGATGTAAATAAGATCTTAAATTCGTTATGTTTGTTCCGTATGATTTATATCCTTCTGACATCTATTCATATATTATATTTCATTAATAATTGCATTAATTGAAAGCAAATTAAATTTTTTGGTATGTGTGTGCTTCAGTTATACATTTAACTTAAAGATAAATAGTCATATATATTATATTAAGATAATGTGATCTAACTTTATTATGTGACACTTACATAATGTGATTTAATCTATCTCCAAGTTATTTTATTTTATGATGTGTAGCGTTTCGTCATGTAATATTTATACTAAAAAGATTTTTTATTTTTTTATGTTTTTTTTTATTTTTACATAATGATGTTGGACCGAATCCAGATTTAAGAAGGAAATACGTGCGTTCGTAAATAAAACGTGCGTTGCGTACGTGGTATGAACGAATCGGAAAAAGAGCGTATTTACAGAAGTCCAACCCACTGAACGTGCGTAAAAAAAAGTAAGAAGCATCCGCCTTAGTAACGTACGCACGTGTTTATGTGTGGTTGTCGTATTTATACGCGTGGATTTGGAACGTGCGTGCGCATAGTAAACATGCGCATTACATCAGGCTCTTTGCACTTCTTTAGGGACATAATTAAAGGAAATTGATTGCCTTTTTAAGCGGAAACCTGACACTTGTGTGTAATAATCTTATAATCACAGTAACTGCTTTAATTTGCTAGAGAGGTAGTACATATTTTTCACACTCTATAACTAACAAGCTATATTTTTCACTCTATACCTAACTTCTGCTATGTTGCTCCTTTCATACGTGAATTATCCATACGTTTGAAAATACGCTACGTGAATGTGCGTATTTTCTGCGGTGCGCATGCGCGGTGCGTACAAATCTGCGAATTTACGTGTCCGCCACACGTAAATTCGCGGAAATGCGTAGTTAAGGATCTGCCCCATTATGACCATCTTTCATATGAAGTAATACTACTTTTTATCCTGTAGCACTAACCAGGTGCCTGTATTTATCTAATGTTATAAGTAACGTTACTTGCACCAACTAAAAAGTTAATGTAAGTTATAAAATGATGTTACAAATTTTGCCATGAAAGGGTCAGAAATATTCAGCATTCAAGATGATTCTGTTTTAGTTATAAAAAAGTTACCAAACGTCCTGTTAAACATCTGCTGCTACCACTACGGTTTCACAACATAAAACATTTGTCTGTCCTCTTCCACAACATTTACAAATGGATAGGTTATAATGTTGTGGTCACATACCAAACATACCTTTTTACAGTATACAAATTTTATGGAGCCAAGCTATTAATCTGTAAAGTTTAAACTTTGCAGTGGAATATAGTAATATAACAACTGTATGTGTTTACAGAATTATATATTATAATTAGTGTGTAAAGAAAGGGCACACAATAAGAGCAAAAAATTGTAGGTGTCTCTCCAAGCCTTTATACGTTTTGCATTTACAAATGACACCATGTCCAATGTTCTCACTCACTACTTTCCTCATAAGCCACATTATTGTTAGCTAATCTTTTAGATAAATGTTTTTTTGGTTTACGACCAACATACATAATATTATGTGCTCTCATATACTATAGCAATGTAAAAACACATTTCTGGCCCTGAATGCGATGTCTCATTCACCTTCGTAACATGACAAATAACCTTTCATGGTTTTATTAAATGCTTCTCTTCCTAACCAAATAACCTACACAATGGCACAAGTGTATATTTGTGTTCACAAGTGTGTAATAGGCACATGAAACATACATTAACCATTAAACTATGTTATTTTGTACCATAATGGGTGGAATTTTGTCATATGTAGTTTTTGCATGTGGTACACACACAATATGGCATAACCATAACTCCACGCTAATCAGTGGCCTCTTCTCTCTATATACCTTTCATGCACCCATCTATCCCTGAAATTATTAAATACACTACATTCACAAGTTAACATGGTCTTTTTTTTGTTTATTGGGCCTTCATGCAAACACGATTACTTACTTCTGGCCATGTCAGTGTCATCCTCCCCTTCTACTTCTTCTGGTGGTTTATTAGCTGTGTTGTGGTTGACACTTGCTCCCCAATATCTGGGCTGAACACATGTTCACTATATGTACTCTGGGAAGGAGAGTAGGACACAATAGGAGAAGGTGGTGAAATGGGGGTGGAACACATTGCATTGTTGTTTCCTTCTTGTGGCCCAGTAACATTATCTGCTGCACTCTGCAGAGGTGATGGAGGTTCTTCCCGGTAAGTAGATGGTGAGGAAGATGTTACGGTACCCCGGGTTTACCTCTACGGAGTACCAGGGTGACCAGAGAGGGAGAGAAGAACCGAGTAACTCACCGGGTAGTAGAGCCTGATGTCGGACCGAGTGTTCGCCAGAGCCCCAGATGGTGGGGATAGACTGGAGCTGGTAGGTATCCGTCAGGTTACGCACCTTAGAGGAAAACTCGGAAGTGGAAACGGGAGCAGAAGGGGAACGGATAATAAAGCGGGAAATAGCAAAAGAGGAACCAGAAGAGACTGGACCGAGACAGACCACAGGTAACACAAAACAGCACGGAGAGACAATGGGGATGGACAGGACAAAACAGGACTGACAGTACAAACTGGGTCTAACAATCACCCACTCACTCACACAATCAAACCAACTACCCCAGAGGGCAACAAATACTAGCACGCGGGAGAAGGCAGGGAAT